>CM049814.1:17777104-17886990 GCA_027422405.1 Ptychobarbus kaznakovi
AATAATTTATTCCTGTAATCAAAGCTGAGTTTCCAGCATCATTACTCCAGTCTTCAGTGTCACGTGATTGTTCAGAAATCACTTAATATGAGGATTTGCTGCTCAAGAAACATTTCTGATTATTTTCATTGTTAATATTTTGTGGAAATATTTTTTTCCGGACACTTTGTTGAATAGAAAGATACAAGGAACATAATTTAGGCTATTTCAAATCTTTTGTAACATTGTAAATAGCTTTATTGTCACATTTGATCAATTGAATTCGTTTTTACTCAATAAAATAATTAATTTAATTCAATAAATAACCCACCCACCCCAAACTGTATATATTTTTGTGTAAATGACATTCACAAAGTGTTGTATTCATTCAGATGCTCAAACATGTGTTGACTAGTTTCCAGATAAAGGTCGGGGGAAGATTAAAAGTGTGCTCTTTATAGGAAACACATGACACTGGGAATGGATACGAGTGGTAAAAGCAGCAGGAGCAGGGAAGCCTGGGGCGCTCGTCATTGTGCTGCGTGTTCAGTTGTGTGAGATCCGCCAGTAAAGCCGTCGTAGGAAGATCAGTGGATGTGGGAGAGGGGCATGTTCTTCAACGTGAGTCTGCACACGTGCATGTGTTTTTCAGACGCAAGACAAGGCCTTGAGGCAAACCTAGACCCTGCTTTGAGGAGCTTGACTCTTGACGTATTACCAAATAATCAAACGTTTGAAATGTGAGAGTGTTTGATCTTTTGTGGGAAACCTCTGATGATATCAGTTTGCAGATGGACTGCAACACTATATCAAGCTTTTTGAATGAAGAACATACTACTACTAATAATAATGATAACACATGTTTATTGAGCAGCAAATCAGCTTTTTAAAATGATTTCTGAAGGACCATGTGGCACTGATGACTCGGGTACTGATGTTGAACATTCAGCTTTACATCGCAGGAATAAGTTACAAAGGTGTTTAAAATTGTGAAACAAACAAATAAATAAATAAATATTTAATAAAATACATGTAATTCACCATGCCCAAACATTTAAATGTTAGCCTATATTATATTAAATTATATTTAGGGTTGTCAGTTGATTTTAATCTAATTAATTACATGAGGTGTCGATTAATTAATCGCAAATTAAATTTGGTTGTAAAATTACCCACAAAAGATAATTTAAAGCTATTATTGTGTTAAGTGAGAAAGTATCAGGCAGACATGACAAATAGTAGCTTTAGAAAGAAATAATTGATTTGATTCAACTAAATGTATTACACATACACATTCAGGCTAGCATGGCCTAACATAAACTGTGGAAGAAAAAAGAAGAAAGAAAGCGAGAAACATCTCTGAATGTTTTGTTCATACAATGAAAGTCATTGGTATCCAAATCCGCTTTGTTCTGAGAGGTTTGAAACGACATGAGGGTGAGCAAATGACAGCGTTCAAACTGTTGGGTGAACTATTCCTTTCATTTATTATATTAATGATACTTAATGAATCTTTACGAGTCTTTCATTCATTAGATTCGTTGAGGAATTCAGTAAACGGCTCACTTTATGAACGGGCCTTGAATCATCGGTTCACACAATTCATTCAAAACACCGCCGTGTTGCTCGGAGGCGCACAACAATCCTGCTGTGGCTTTTATAGGTAATATTTCATTGGCAAAATTTAGCAAAATCAATAATAACAAAAATTATATAGCACAATATTAACTTCTTATTTACTGAATTGTTGTATAAAATGACTTTTAAACTTGTGATGATTGTGACAAAAACAACTCTCACTGCTCGAGTGATTTGACATTTTTTGCCCCAGTATCTTGAATTTTAGGGCATAACTGCATTTATGGAGTTGTTGCCCTGCATTATATTTATCAACAGGCAACTGTATGACATGTAAAATGATGTACAGGTCTGGGGGCGGGGCCAGTGCGTTAACTGCGTTAAAATATTTTAATCACGTTATTTTTTAAATAATTAAGTTAATGCATTAAACTGACAGCCCTAATTTTATATTATATTATAAAAAAATACATATACTGTAAAATGTGTTAATAATAATCAGAATAAACTATTTTTACACAGAGTAATATAGTTTGCTAGCCCATTGTATGTGATGTTGTAGATATGTCGAGTTAGATCTATCTGTTTTACTTCAGCACATCAGATACTACATGTATTGTGTTTAAAGAGACATTGATGTAGTGCCCGGCACTGAGGGCCAAATTAATCAGAATTGAATCAGAATCAGCTGTTTGTATGCAAAATCATTATGCTAATCTACTTCAAAACACTCAATGTGCTTTAAACAAATACATCCTCTCAAACCTCTCTCTTGGTTTTGTGAGGCCAAATGACCAACATAATGAGCTGAATGGAGGAGAAGAGTTTTAGCGACAGCTCTTGTAATCTGCACAGTGAACATTAGACCAGTGTTCCTCAAATCTTTCCCTGGAGGTCCAATCTGCTGCAGAGTTTACCTCCAACCGTTATCAGACTCACCTACCTGTGACTTTCTCCTGATCCTGAAGACTCTGATTAGCATGCTCAGGTGTGTTTGATTGGGGTTAGAGCTAAACTCTGCAGGAGTGGGCCAGATTTGAGGATGCCTGCATTAGACGTATAGGCCTTTTGCACTGGTCTGCTAATCTCTGTAGTAATTGAAGGAATAGTCCACCCCAAAATGAAAATTTGCTAAGATTTACTTACCCTCAGGCCATCCAATTAGAACAAGGTCAGAATTGATTTGGAGAAATGTAGCATTGCATCACTTGCTCACCGATGGATCCTCTGCAGTGAATGGGTGCCGTCAGAATGAGAGTCCAATACGCTGATAAAAACATCCCAATAATGCACAAGTAATCCACTCCAGTCCAATAATTAATGTCTTGTGAAGCGAAAAGCTGTGTTTTCGTAAGAAATAAATCCATCAAGACATTTTAACTTCAAACCATTGCTTCAGGCTAAATATGTGTTCACAATCCATAATATTGCTTTCTCCTGTGAAAATCATCTTGTCTGAATCAGGAGAGAAATATGCAAAAACCATTCCAACACATTTTGTCAATTTTTTTAAATGTGAGAGGGCAACAGGGGATGGATTTACTTTTTTTATTTTTTACTCGAAGTTATTATTCAAAAATAACTCATATGTTGGCCAGAAATGCTTTTTTAAGTGAAAACGCAGCGTTTCACTTCACAAGATGTTAACTGATGGACTGGAGTGGTGTGGATTGTTGTGATGTTTTTATGACACTCATTCTGACGGCACCCATTCACTACAGAGGATCCATTAGTGAGCAATTAAAGTAATGATAGATTTCTCCAAATCTGTTGACGAACAAGCAAACTCTTCATCTTGGATGGCTTGATCGTGAGTAACTTTTCTTTTAAATTTATATTATTACCTTCAAAATATGTTATTAATTACTAACCCTCATGTTGTTTTAAACCTTTATATTAAATCATAAAGTCAGGCTTAGCTATTGTATGGCTTTAGAAGTCTAGGAATATAGTGCCACTAATATAATATAGTTGAATGCACTTTTATTCTGACACTTGGTGCTTGAGTAACGATGATGAGATGTTGGTTTCTGGTTCTCAGAATTGTGTTTTGTTTGGGGATGAAAAGCAGGCGGCTGCATCGAATGCGTGGCGGGTGAATCCGTAGGGGCTATTGTTCAGTGGGTGTAGAAGACATAGACCGGCTTCTGAGCCGTGCATAAATATCGCACAGCCCTTTCATTAAAGCACACAGACATCAGGCAGCTGGTAAAACCCTGTTTCAGATCTCAGCTGCTCCTGTCTAGCCTCTCTTCCCTCGAGTCTCCTCTTCTCTCTGTAACATCGCTACAGTAAGGCGTCTCCCCTCCTCCCTTCTCAGTGCTATGGAAACGCATCCCGGCCCTTGAGCATCTCGGAGGGCGGAGCTTGTATTCTACTAATTATGCATGGCACTTCCCGCTAATCAGTGTAGGATACGTGCCCAGATTTTTCTCCCTCCCAGCAGTTTTTGCATCAATATTTGCTCTCTGTGTTTAAACACATTTGTGACTTTAAACACTGCAGTCTGTTTAGCTCAAGTCTAATATTCTCCAGTGACTCTCAAAGGTTATTCCTCAAGTGTTTAAATTTAAGTCACTTGAATATCTATCAAGCAAGCATGGAGAGGTTCGAAATGCTGCAGTGCCACGCACAAACTAAAACTGTTCTCAGATGATTAGTGTTTTATGCGGTGGAGACGAGGAGGAATTATTCCCATGACATCACTGCAGCTGCTGTATGTTGTTGGGTGAGGAGCTGCCACATGAAAGGGAAGCCCTTATGAATATGCAAAAAGGGGGTGTGGCTGCTGAACGTTTGGAGCATATCTGATTACCTGAATGAAGATCAGAATTTAAAAAATGGACAGGAAAGGGCAATTTGAAAAGATAGAAGTACATAATAATACTAATAATATATATATATCACACTTTTTTTAATGATCATGTGACATTGTAGACTGAAAATAGAGCCTTGGCTCAGAAATAAGTTATACTTTTTAATATATTCATATGAAAAAACATTATTGTACATTGTGATATTTCACAATATTGCTGTTTTTACTGCATTTTTATCACATAAATGCGGCCTTGGTGAGCAGAAGGAACTTATTTGAAAAAAATAAAACATTTTGAAAAACTTACCTGTGAGTGTGCATGTTATAAAATAATGTATTGATTAGTTTAAAGCTAGGTTATCTCTGTTGTCTGTGTCTTCCTTCGGTGTGGAAATTGTATCTGGTTCGGTTATCATATTGGGCAGACTGTGTGTAATGCATAGTGTGTGTATTGTGTTGCCGAGTGTAAATGTCAGGAAGGCAGGGCGGCACTGGCACAGATGGCATCACAGTCAGACCTGCTTCCTTACCAGCATGACACACAAATTCTCACACTGCAGTAGGAAAACCATGCCTCAAGTTACTTGAGTATCTGAAAATAAAGCCTCCAGGATTCACTCAAGATGACCCAGATTAGACATGGTTACCGTTAGCTGATCCTTCAC
Organism: Ptychobarbus kaznakovi; assembly: GCA_027422405.1. Taxonomy (NCBI): domain Eukaryota; kingdom Metazoa; phylum Chordata; class Actinopteri; order Cypriniformes; family Cyprinidae; genus Ptychobarbus; species Ptychobarbus kaznakovi. The sequence continues at coordinate 17,782,142 of CM049814.1, forward strand.
TAGAAGAACATAGTAACTTTATCAGGACAATATGTGCTACTTGCTTAACACCTTAGATTGGGTCAGATGATGGCATAATCTGAAAACCATTTAGTGTTGAAGATGTGCTGCAAATGTTAGCGAACACACTATAAATAGGGGTGCTATTTATTTAATTTAAATATATTTTTTTAAATATATTTTTAAAAGCGCTGTCAATCGATTAAAATATTTAATCGCGATTAATCGCATGATAGTCATGAGTTAACTCGTGATTAATCACAACTAAATCACACATTTGTATCTGTTCTAAATGTACCCTAAATTAATACTTTTCAAGTTTTTAATACTCTAATCAACATGGGCATGGGCAAATAGATGCAAAATTTATGGGAGGAGATTATTAAAGTGAATCACGCAACGTGCTTTACTAACTTTTGCGCTCGTCAAGTTACTGGTATTTGCGCCATTATTTAACGACCCAAAAAAGCATGTCTCAAACTATATTGCACTTGAAATGGCTTCATTTGTTGTTGGTAGGAAGAGGCATCGCAGAGAACAGAGAGCGCGTGTTAGAAAAAGATGCACAAATGTGTTAATTTATGATAGCAATGTGTTAAATCATTTTAGAAACATGCTATCAGTGTGCTAAATCATGCTAGCAACACATCAACCCCTACAAAAAATCCCTATTTTATTATATTAAACGTGTATTAACCATGGTTCTTTGGCAGATTACCATGTGTATAACCATAGTTTTGCTACTACACATATCATTGTTAAACTTTGGTTAGTGGAGCGAATGGGGGAAGTTGATCTTCTAGTATTGACCCTGCAGGCTAGTTCCTAGAACTATGCGGTGCAAATTAAAGCCCCTATGGTTAAGTTGTGGTTATCGTCGTTTAACTACAATAACCAGGTGTTTTTCCCCATGGTTAATTTTTGTAAGGGAAAACATGCTAGCAACATGTTAAATCATGCTAGTAACTTGCTAAAACATATTAGCAATGTTACATCAACCTAGCACCGTATAAAAATGATAACAATGTGTTAAATCATGCGCGCAACATGTTAAAACAGCATAATGTTAAATCACGTTAGAAATAGGCTAGCATTGTGTTAAATCACGTTAGAAACAGGCTAGCATTGTGTTAAATTATGTTAGAAACATTTTATTGACTTCAAACGTTAAGCTTCTCAGAATAATTAAAAACAAGCAATCATCAAAGTTTGTAATCACACTTCGATAATACTAATAATATTTGTTTTCTTAATATTGTTTCTTTTTTATTTTAGTGGGTTTTGTTGTTGCCTTAAATGCTATCTTAGTGTCTTTGTTTGTTTTGCTGAGATGTCTACTGGCCATTAAATATTACAGTTATTAAATGTGTCTTACTCTAACCTTTCTTCATTGACACGCACACACACTCAGCATATGTGTGAAGCTTCATTGAGCTTGTGTTGTGATCAGACACCTGTTAACACCTCAGCACTGCGCTGGCCTGTTTTCTGCCCAGTGCCCACACATTAACACGACTCGCAGCTGCCACCACACCACACTGGCACACGCCGCACTGTTTGGACAGCTTGCTCACCATCACGCACAGGAAGCTCTCTGATATCAGCCGTGCAGTTTAATGAGCGCCTTTTCAGTGCCTTTTTTGTGTGTGCGAAAAAATAACTACTTTGTCCACATCTGAAGTAATTTTCTGCTCATATAAAATTATACAATACCCAACAATTAACCAATAATTTTCATATCCATCTATTTTGATCTCATGATCCAGTCACATTTTGTCTCACTCAAATCCTGAATGTTAAAATCATGTCACGCCCTACCTTTAACTTTTGCCTACATACACTATTAGACACTGGTCCATTACTCCAAAAGGGACCTTAATGATATTGCATTCTAAATGCATAACCCTTAATATGGAGTCGGTCCCTAATTTGTTGCTATAACAGCATCCACTCTTCTTAGAAGGTGTTCCACTAGATTCAGGTAGGGCCCTATGAAATCTTATTTTAAACATTTTGTCGAAATTCTTTTTTTTTATTTTCTGGATTCAGTTTTTATATTTAATTTGTTCTATACTATTTTAATGGTTAAATTAAATTGTGTTAATATAAAAAGCATGTTAAAGTAGTTACAATCATGAAACTTACACAATTTACATTTAGTAATTTAGCAGATGCTTTATACAAATGTACAATTTGTCTTATACGACTTACAAATGAGGACAATGGAATCACTCAAAATCAACAAAAGAGCAATGATACGCAAGTGCTGTAACAAGTCTCAGTTAGCTTAACACCGTACACATAGCAAGATTTTTTTATTATATAATAAATAAAAAGAAAACCGATATAATATAAAAATAATAGAGCAAGCTAGTGTTAGAGGCCTTATTTGCTTTTGCTAATTGTATAATTAATAAAAAGATAAATAATTTTAGAATACAAAAAAAATTTACAAAAGCTTTTTTTTTTTTTAAACAAGCATTAAATGAATAGATTGCAAATCTAAAAGGGAAAACGTTTTTTTATATATACAGGTGCTGGTCTTTTAATTAGAATATCATCAAAAAGTGTGTTTTTTCACAATTTTTCAAAAATTTTTGTTTTATGTAATGGTTTCATTATTCACAGACTGATATTTGTGTCAAGTGTTATTTTATTTAATTTGATTTTTTAAGTGACAACTAATGAAAACCCCCAAATTCAGTAGCTCAGAAAATTTAATATTGTGTAAAAGGTTCAATATTGAAGACACCTGGTGCCACACTCTAATCAGCTAATTAACTCAAAACACCTGCAAAGGCCTTTAAATCAAATCAAATCAAATCACCTTTATTTATATAGCGCCTTTAACAATACAAATTGTAACAAAGCACTGCACAATATCAAAATAGGCAAATTTTGTCAATAATGTAAAATGACAGGATTTAACACTCTATCTGCTGAATGCATTTTCATTATTGAATTTTAGTAATGGCATTGTCCAGCTTAGTTCAGTTTAAATAATATATGTGAATCAAGTCGATGATTGTGCTGGAAATGAAGTGTCCCCAACTGAGGCAAGCCAGAGGCGACAGCGGCAAGGAACGAAAACTCCATCGGTGACAGAATGGAGAAAAAACCTTGGGAGAAAACCAGGCTCAGTCGGGGGGCCAGTTCCCCTTCTGGCCAGACAAACAGTAGTTTGTTCCAACTGCAGCAAAGTCAGAGTGTAAGTGTCCACTGGTTCCAGTGGTCTTGGATGTCTAGGTGACAAGGTCCTCACTGGAGATCTGTCTCTGGGCTCATCTCGGAGGGGTTGTCATCGTCTCTTCTCAGGTGTTCGGTCATCACAGATCGTTAAAGGGTAGGATCCAGACTGAAGCTTGTGTAATTCCTAACTACCACGGGATGTTAATCCCGTGGCAGTAACATAGAAACAGTAAGACAATTAGCGTAGCAGCGGCTCCATCCAGGAATAACCCTGGATGAAATTATCAGTATAACCCAAGCTAAAGCATAATAATGTGCATTTGTTCAGATAGACTGGCAGTACAAGATTGTGAGATGCATTATATGAATGCTTGGCTAAAGAGATGCGTCTTTAATCTAGATTTAAACAGAGAGAGTGTGTCTGAACCCCGAACGTTTTCAGGAAGGCTATTCCAGAGTTTAGGAGCCAGATATGAAAAAGTTCTACCTCCTTTAGTGGACTTTGCTATCCTAGGTACTACCAAGAGTCCAGAGTTTTGCGACCTAAGGGAGCGGGTTGGATTGTAGCGTGATAGAAGATTAGTTAGGTACGCAGGCTAAATCATTTAGGGCTTTATAGGCAAGTAAAATATTTTGTAACTGATACGAAATTTAATAGGTAGCCAGTGCAGAGACTGTAAAATTGGAGTAATATGGTCATATTTTCTTGACCTGGTAAGGACTCTAGCCGCAGCATTTTGTACTATCTGTAGCTTGTTTATTGAAGATGCAGGACAACCACCTAGCAGTGCATTACAATAGTCCAGTCTAGAGGTCATGAATGCATGAACTAACTTTTCTGCATCAGAAACACTTAACATGTTCCGTAGCTTGGAAATGTTTCTAAGATGGAAGAATGCTGTTTTTGTAACATTGGAAATATGATTTTCAAAAGATAGGTTGCTGTCTAATATAACACCCAGATTTTTAACTGTAGAGGAAGTAACATTACATCCGTTAGTTGCAAATTGTAATCCAAGAGATTCTGTGTACTACTATTTTAGGTCCAATAAGTAATATCTCGGTCTTATCTGAATTTAATAGGAGAAAATTACTGGTCATCCAATCTTTTATATTTAAACACACTCTGTTAGCTTAGATAGTTTAGAAGTTTCATCTGGTTTTGTTGAGATATATAGTTGAGTGTCATCAGCATAGCAATGGAAACTAATCCCGTATTTTCTAATAATATTACCAAGGGGCAGCATATATAATGAAAATAAACAGAGGACCTAGGACATATCCTTGTGGTACTCCATACTTTACTGGTGATAATTGAGATGACTCCCCGTTTAATAAACAAAGTGGTAGCGATCGGACAGGTAGGATCTAAACCATCTTAGAGCCTGCCCTTGAACACCTGTATAGTTTTGTAATCGATCTATCAGTATGTCATGATCTATAGTGTCGAACGCAGCACTAAGATCAAGTAAAACTAGCAACGAGATGCAGCCTTTGTCTGACGCAAGAAGCAAGTCATTTGTAATTTTAACAAGTGCCGTTTCTGTGCTATGGCGGGGCTGAAACCTGACTGAAATTCTTCATAGATATCATTTTTTTGCAAAAAGGAGCACAAATGAGCAGACACTACTTTTTCTAATATTTTCGACATAAACGAAGATTTGAAATGGGCCTGTAATTTGCCAGTTCACAAGGATCTAATTTTGGTTTCTTAATAAGAGGCTTAATAACTGCCAGCTTAAATGGTTTTGGGACGTGACCTAAAGATAGCGAGGAGTTAATAATATTGAGAAGCGGTTGTTCTGCAACAGGTAACAACTCTTTCAATAGTTTAGTTGGTACAGGATCTAATAAACATGTTGTTGGTTTAGAGCAGCAGTGATAAGTTTATTTAGCTCATCCTGTCCTATCGTTGTAAAGCACTGCAGTATTTCTTTGGGTGCGATGAATGATGCTGAAGTACTAGACGCTGTAGAATCTACGTTTGTTATTGTATTTCTGATATTATCTATTTTATCAGTAAAGAAATTCATAAAGTCATTACTATTAAACTGTGAGGGAATATTTAGATCGGGTGACATCTGTTTATTTGTTAATCTAGCCACTGTGCTATAAAAACCTTGGATTGTTTTGGTGATTATCTATGAGTTTGCGGATATACTCGGTTCTTGCAGTTTTTAGAGCCTGTCTATAGCTGAACATACTGTTTTTCCACGCAATTCTAAAGACTTCCAAGTTACTTTTTCTCCATTTGCGCTCAAGAATACGAGTTTCTTTCTTGAGAGAATGGGTATAACTGTTGTACCATGGCGCAGCACGTTTTTCTCTAACCTTTTTTAATTTGATGGGTGCAACAGTTTCTAACGTATTGGAGAAAATAGTTCCCATGTTGCTAGTAATTGTGTCTAGTTCATCTGTATTTATGGGTACACAGAGCAGTTGAGATAAATCAGGCAGGTTATTTGTGAATCTGTCTTTAGTGGCTGGAATAATAATTCTGCCTGGGCGATAACGCGGAGCCATATAGTTAATATCAGTAATATGCAGCATGCATGATACAAGGAAATGGTCAGTAACATCATCACTTTGAGGTATGATATCTATATCAGTTAGATCAATTCCATGCGATATTATTAAATCTAGCGTATGATTAAAACGATGCGTGGGCCCGGTGACATTTTGCTTGACACCAAAAGAGTTTATAGTAGGTCAGTAAACGCAAGTCCTAATGCATCATTTGTATTATCAACGTGAATGTTAAAATCTCCAACAATTAGTGCTTTATCGACAGTAACCAATAGGTCTGAGAGGAAATCTGCAAATTCTTTTAGAAAATCTGTATATGGCCCTGGCGGTCTATACACAGTAGCCAGAGCAAGAGATAGGACAGATTTATTTGCTTATCTGACAGTTTAACATTGAGCATAAGTATTTCGAATGAGTTAAACCTGTATCCTGTTTTCTGAGTAACATTGAGAATATCACTATATATAGTTTGCGACACCGCCGCCACGACCAGTCTGACGAGGCTCGTGCTTATAACAGTAGCTTGGTGGAGTAGATTCATTTAGACCAAAATAATCATTTGTTTTAAGCCAGGTTCAGTCAGACAGAGTACATCAAAACTATTATCTGTGATTATTTCATTTACAATAACTGCTTTCGGTGTGAGTGATCGGATATTTAGGAGCCCAAGTTTTAAAAATTGTTTTTGTTCATTTATTTTGCATTTTTCTGGTTTAATCACGATCAGATTTGTTCTAGATCCTGCATTAAATTTATATTTTGAACTCAATATTCGGGGAACAGACAGTCTGTATAGATTGGACACTGCAAGTACCTTTATCATTTAAGTGGGTAGAACAAAAGTCATCATAGCTGTTATGGAGAATTGGCTTACTAGTCACATAGAGCGTAGCGTCCTGGTGATGTTGTCCGACAGGAGTTCCGCACCGAGTCTGCTGGGGTGCAGGCCATCAGCACGAAATAGCCTAGGACGCTCCCAGAAAAGATTCCAATTATTGACAAAGAGAATTTTCTGCTCTGTACACCATGAAAACAACCATTCATTTAAAGCAAACAGTCTACTGAACCGTTCGTGTCCTCGTCGATACGTGGGAAGAGGTCCTGACACGATGATCGTCGTCGCTGGCGATGTGCTGCGTACTGTCTCGATCAGGCTCCTGAAGTCCCTCTTCAGTGTCTCCGTCTGCCGCAGCCTGGTGTCGTTAGACCCCACGTGAATCACAACAGCTGCAACGCTCTCGTCATCCTTCAGGATCGCGGGTATCTGCACAGAAACATCAAGAACACGAGCACCAGGGAGACAATGAGTGTGCACTTTACCTTCAGCTAATGTAGCACGGACATGCCGGACGATTGAGTCTCCGATGACCACAGCGTCACGATCAGTCTCGCAGAGAGGGGCGAAGCGGTTCCGGGATGAGATGTCGAAGACCGGGGGGGGAGAAGTCGTCGCCCGGGGCCTGGATCGCGTCTTCCGCTGCTGCTCCCAGGGTCCGTGGTTTCCCCGGCGCCGGAGTGAAGGCTATCTGTGACGATCGCGTCCCGGGTGCACGGGGCTGTGCAGAGAAACACACGGAGTAGAGGTGGTGGGGGAGCGTTAGCAGCGCGTTGCATACTTACCCCGGACTTATGAGCGTCAGCCTGAGATGTTTCCAGCGCTGCTATCCGTTTCCTCACTGGGCCTGTTTCCCAAGCAGCTCGCGGATCCGTGTCTCCACGGCGTCCAGCTCCAGCTGCGCCGAATGCAGCTCAAACGTGTCCTCACCTGCACACAAAGGTAGACACGAATCTGCCATTTAAGCAAGTAACAGTGAAACAATGTTAAATGTGTGTATGCGTGTTGAAAAAGGGGTATTAGCTGTCTTAGCGGAACCCGCGCTGGCTTTGCTAACGGGCTAAAGCTAATAGCGGACTTGGGAAATCAAAATAAAACTTGCGATAACAAGCCGCTCTGATTATTCTCGTTGCAGAATGTGATCGGGATATATTCACACGTTATAGAAACACAAATTATTGTGTATCAAATCGGAATTTAAGATAGAAAATAGACGATAAACAATTGGCTTGGCGGAGATTCAGCTCAGAACACGCGTCAACGACAAACCGGAAGTAAATCAGCATGTTGGCCGTTGCCGTGTGTCTCTCAGTCTAGTTCTGTAGGCTACACAATCATGGGAAGACTGCTGACTTGACAGTTGTCCAAAAGACGACCATTGATACCTTGCACAAGGAGGGCAAGACACAAAAGATCATTGCAAAAGAGGCTGGCTGTTCACAGAGCTCTGTGTCCAAGCACATTAATAGAGAGGCGAAGGGAAGGAAAATATGTGGTAGAAAAAAGTGTTCAAGCAATAGGGATAACCGCACCCTGGACAGGATTGTGAAACAAAACCCATTCAAAAATGTGGGGGAGATTCACAAAGAGTGGACTGCAGCTGGAGTCAGTGCTTCAAGAACCACTACGCACAGACGTATGCAAGACATGGGTTTCAGCTGTCACATTCCTTGTGTCAAGCCACTCTTGAACAACGGACCGCGTCAGAAGCGTCTCGCCTGGGCTAAAGACAAAAAGAACTGGACTGCTGCTGAGTGGTCCAAAGTTATGTTCTCTGATGAAAGTAAATTTAGCATTTCCTTTGGAAATCAGGGTCCCAGAGTCTGGAGGAAGAGTGGAGAGGCACAGAATCCACGTTGCTTGAGGTCCAGTGTAAAGTTTCCACAGTCAGTGATGGTTTGGGGTGCCATGTCATCTGCTGGTGTTGGTCCACTGTGTTTTCTGAGGTCCAAGGTCAACACAGCCGTATACCAGGAAGTTTTAGAGCACTTCTTGCTTCCTGCTGCTGACCTCACAGTAATATTGTGAAATATTAGTGACATTTCAAAATACTGGTTTTCTATTCTAAAATATTTTAAAATGTATTTTATTTCAGTGATGCAAAGATGAATTTTCAGCATCACTACTCCAGTATTCAGTGTCACATGATCCTTCAGAGATTATATATGCGACATTGAATATCAATACTTGAGAAATGATGCTTGCAATTGTTGTTATAATATTAAATATGTATTTATTTATCTTTTAATTAAAAACATTGTACCTTCCAAACCAACCCCCACCTCCCATTTTTTTGTTTTTGGCTTGTGTTCACCTCCAGCTGTCCACTTTCATGTGTTTGCCCACTGATAATGCAGAGGGTGGTCAGTGGGGAGGAAGCACTAAAGGGGTCGTTTTCCTGCTGTGATGTTTCCTGATGGGCCTGTGAACACTAAACCCTCCTCATCACACAATCTCATGTATCATTACTGCCCTCCAGGTGCTTACTTTCCTCACATTCTCCTTAGCACAGTAATATTTCATCAAAAATAACTACTTTGTCCACATCTGAAGTAATTTTCTGCTCATATAACATGATACAATACCCAACAATTAACCAATAATTTTCATATCCATCTATTTTGATCTCATGATCCAGTCACATTTTGTCTCACTCAAATCCTGAATGTTAAAATCATGTCACGCCCTACCTTTAACTTTTGCCTACATACAATATTAGACACTGGTCCATTACTCCAAAAGGGACCTTAATGATATTGCATTCTAAATGCATAACCCTTAATATGGAGTCGGTCCCTCATTTGTTGCTATAACAGCATCCACTCTTCTTAGAAGGTGTTCCACTAGATTCAGGTAGGGCCCTATGAAATCTTATTTTAAACATTTTGTCGATTTTTTTTTTTTTTTCTGGATTCAGTTTTTTATATTTAATTTGTTCTATACTGTTTTAATGGTTAAATTAAATTGTGTTAATAAAAAAGCATGTTAAAGTAGTTACAATCATGAAACTTACACAATTTACATTTAGTAATTTAGCAGATGCTTTTATACAAATGTGCAATTTGTCTTATACGACTTACAAATGAGTACAATGGAATCACTCAAAATCAACAAAAGAGCAATGATACGCAAGTGCTGTAACACGTCTCAGTTAGCTTAACACCGTACACATAGCAATTTTTTTATATAATAAATAAAAAGAAAACCAATATAATATAAAAATAATAGAGCAAGCTAGTGTTAGAGGCCTTATTTGCTTTTGCTAATTGTATAATTAATAAAAAGAAAACAAATAGATAGAATACAAAAAATATTAGAAAAGCTTTTTTATTTTTAGAAAACAAGCAGTAAATGAATAGAGTGCACATCTAAAAGGGACACGTTATATATATATATAATATATATTAAGAACAGAATTAGAATAGAGATTGCTAGAGTTAGAGGGTCAAATAAAGGTGGAATAGATGTGTTTTGAAGATGGCTAAGGATTCAGCTGCTGGGATTGAGTTGGGTAGGTCACTCCACCAGGAGAGAACATTTAATTTAAAAGTCTGTGAAAGCAATTTTGTACCTCTTTGTGTTGGCACAATAAAGCGACTTTCACTTGCAGAATGCAAGCTTCTAGAGGGCATATAAGTCTGAAGTAATGAATTTAGGGAAAGGGTCGCAGAGCCAGTTCTTCTTTTGTATTGATTTTTATTAATTTTATGCGAGCAGCTATTGGTATCCAGTGCAAATTGATAAACAGAGGTGTGATATGCATTATTTTTGGCTCATTAAAAATTAATCTTGCTGCCACGTTCTGGATTAATTGTAAAGGTTTGGCTGGAAGACCTGCCAAGAGAGCATTGCAATAGTCAAGTCTGGACAGAACAAGAGATTGAACAAGGAGTTGTGAAGCATGTCCCGAAAGAAAGGGCCTGATCTTCTTGATGTTAAATAAAGCAAATCTACAGGACTGGACAGTTTTAGTAATGTGGTCTGTGAAAGTCAGCTGATCATCAATCACAACTCCAAGGTTTCTGGCTGTTTTGAAGGAGTTATGGTTGATGAGCCTAATTGGAAGGTGAAATTGTGATGAAACGATGGGTTTGCTGAAACCACAAGCAGTTCTGTCTTAGCTAGGTTGAGTTGAAGGTGATGGCCCTTCATCCAGCAAGAAATGTCTGTTAGACAAGCTGAGATGGGAGCAGCTATCGTCGGATCATCAGGATGGAATGAGAGGTAGAGTTGAGAGTCATTAGCAAAGCAGTGATATAAAAAGTCATGTTTCTGAATGACAGAACCTAGTGATGCCATAGACAGAGAAGAGAAGTGGTCCAAGAACTGAGCCCTGAGGCACCCAGTAGTTAGATGTTGCAACTTAGAAACCTCACCTCTCCAATATACATTGAAGGTTTTGTCTGAGAGGTAAGAGTCAAACCACTGGAGTGTAGTTCCTGAGATGCCCTTTGCCAATAGGGTTGACAGGAGGGTCTGGTGGTTAACCGTGTCAAAAGCAGCGGGCAGATCCAGCAATATAAGTATTGAAGATTTGGAATCTGCTCTTGCCAGTCTTAGGGCTTCAACAACTGAGAGCAAGGCAGTCTCGGTTGAATGTCCACTTCTGAAACCAGACTGGTTCTGTGTGAGAAAGGCAGAGACCTGGTTGAACACAGCTCTTTCAAGTGTTTTTGCAGTGAAACGAAGAAGGGAAACTGGTCTGTAGTTCTCTAAAAAAGATGGGTTAAGGGTGGGTTTCTTAAGTAGTGGGGTTATACGAGCCTGTCTAAATGCTGAGGGAAAAACTATTTAACAGCCATTTACTGAAGAAAGCATCTCTAATTAATTGATTTAAAAAAATAAATATAATATATATACATACATATATTTTAAATACTCTGTATTTACATTTTTCTGCTAAATAAATTCTGGTAAAAATGATTCTGGTAAATATTCCTTAAAATATGTTTTAATAATAATTGTATTATTAGTTGTAGTACTATCATTGCATTAAATGTGCTGTATGTAGGATTTTGACTCTACTAAAGCAAAACAATACCATAGTATGTTTGAAGATATTTAAGAAAATGCTAGGCCAACATACTTGTTTATCTGAAAAACAATGCTACAGTCAGTAATTCTCCTTTCAAAATGTGCATTCCGGGCCGGAATGTCTGTATATGCTTTGGTTTGTGAAACCCGCCCACTGCCAGTTTACCCAATTGTATTATGCCACCCCGGGTTGCCAGATGGCGGTAAAACACAGCGTATTTAATTTCATTCATTGTCATGTGCGCTCGTTCCCGTTGGTGTCGTTAATCTGGCAACCTGCGTGTGTGTCAAGTGTGAGGAGGAGGGGCCGGGTGGAAAAAAACCCCTCCAATATTTTGAATTTGGATTGCAATACCTAGTTCAACCGCTAGTTGTCAATCCCACCTTTAAGTAATATGTTTCAGAACATGCAAGATTTATATATCAATCATATTTGTGCAGCTTAATATTCACATACATTAGTCCATATCGCGTTTTGATTTAAGTGTACTGACCTAATTTTGATTTATTCATTCAAATGTAGGCAAATTATATAACATTCCATGTTATACACTAAAGTTCCGTGATTCCGTCAACATTTTCCGCATTGCAGATATCGTAGGGCCCTTTTTAGGAGTGTTTCTGTGGGAATGTTTGCCTATTCATTCAGTGGATGACCTTTGTGGGGTCAGGCATTGATGTTGGATGAGAAGACCTGGCTCACAATCTCGGTTCCAGTTCAACCCAAAGGTGTTTGATGGGGTTGAGGTCAGTGCTTTGCATTGTACTTGGTAATGTGAGGCTTGGAAACTCCTTCCACTAAGCCCCTGTCACACAGTTTTTTGTGCTGTTATTATTGCCAAAGGTAGTTTGGATCTCTTCAGCTATGGAATCAGCAGAGCGTTGGTGGCTTTTTATGCACCATGGGCCTCATTACATTTCCAACATTCATAAATATAGGAGTAAATTCTGAGTAATTTGCACATTAAACTGACCTTCCCGAAAACTCTCCTCCAGATTCACAAACGCTTCATAAACGTCCAATTTGATAGTTAAACATGTGTATGTTAATGAATTCTAATAATTCGTAAATAGGGTGCTCGTGCACACTCATACACAATTAGCATAATCCCCGTATATGAATTACAGCTACTCAAATTGCGTGTCCAGGAACGCAGTGGAATATTCTGGTATACTTTCTCAGGTTTGGCTCCAGTATATTGCATAAATGCAAAAAAGGACTAATAAGCAATATGGCTAACAATAAATATTCAAATAACGTATGTCCACCAGAGGACACAAGTGTCCACCAAGTTTTTAGCCACCTGAAAAAGTCAAGCACTCTTCTGAAAACGACCAGTTGGTGGCGCTTGAGAACATTTTGGTGGCATAGGGTTTTTCCAGCTGAGACACTTTGGTTGCTATGATAAGAAATATCCAAGGCAGTGGTATTGCTAGGATCTCATTTTAAAGAATATTACTGAATATACAAAATGCAGTAACCAACACAATTAACTTCTCTATTGTTGTTCAGTTGTTGTACAAGTAGGATGATTGGTCGGTGTTGTTTTTGTCCCGCCCCTCCTCCACTGATTGGACGGCTGGGTAAAAAGTGACAGTGACAAGTGCTGCGTTCTACCCAAAGCTAAACCGGAGCTAAACAGTCTTTCAACTATCAGCTGAAGCAAACGAACTTGTAAAATATTATAATGGCAGTAGGGATGGCTCGATACCATAATTTTGGCTTCGGTACGATACCAGAATGTAGTACCTCGGTATCGATACTAAATCGATACCATAGGTGACAAATAGCCAGACTCAAAAAATACTGAAACAAATTAAAAGTGCTTGATCATCATATATATATAATATTTATTAATCTTGGTTAATGTTAGGTATGTGTTTAATGCATAATGTTAACATACTAAACATATTAGTAGCCTACATTTATAAATAATTATTGACCTACATTTATAATAATGTCAATGCTGTTAATGAATTATAACTAATGTTTCTTTAAAGTGTTATTCTAACAGTCAAAGCAGGGGTGGGCGATATGGCAAAAATATCATATCACTATGTTTTTAGAAATATCACAATTTCACGATTCTTTGTCATGTTGATTTTACTATTGTGTCTGAGCAGTGCAGCCAAAATAATTTCCCTATTATAAAGACAAAGCCTTTCAAGGTTACAAAATATAAAAAGGTATGGTGGATATTAAGACCAAAGTGGGGGAAGATAAAAATCATTGTCATTATTTTATCTTTGTTATTAAAAATAAGAACAAAGATACACATAATATACAAATAAAACAAACAGTGCATTATTTTCAGGTACAATTTAGCAGAGCATTCAAGAAACTGAATGAACAAATATAAAAATAAAACACTATATATTGATTCCTATTAAAGCAGCTGTATTATTTTTTCTGTCAAAAGTAGCGAGTTATTTTTCTCTTTGTGTTTTGTAGTGTTAGCATTAAATAATAATAATTCTGTCAGTGTTTTATATTGTACCATAATTTACTCACTCGAGTTTAGTTTTAAACCTGAATGAGTTTCTTTCTTCTGCTGAACATAAATTATATTTTAAAGAAGGTGGAAAACCAAACAGTTTCTGGTCCTCAGTGACTTACACAGTATTTTTTTCTTTCTATCAAAGTCAAAGTGGACCAGCAACTGTTTGGTTTTCCACATTCTTCAAAATACCTTATTCTGTGTTCAGCACAAGAAATAAATTAATACAGGTTTGGGACAACATGTAAGTGAGTAAATATAATGTCGGAAATACAATTTTAGGGTGAACTATCCCTTTAATTACAGTCGGCGGCATATTTAGTACTGTCCCTTTAAGACCTGCGCATATCTAATACACAGGCGCGCATCCGTTTGTCTCGGCTGTTTACTTTCCTTTTAGACATAACCAACTGAGTCTATACATAAACCTTGTTGTGTTTTGACAGTATTGGCGCAAAAGATAACTTGGTTCAGTTATCAGGGGATGTTAGGCAGGCTTTTCCGTGCGCGCTCTTCAGGTGTAACGTTACGGGCTCAGAAAAAGCGCACGTCTGGCCACCGTTGAATGAAACATTTGAGCGGAAAGCCTTTAAAACATGCAAAAAAGTTGTGAATAAAATGTACAATTATGAATTTATGATGCAATTACTAACCTGTCAATCTCTAACGTTAGTTCTCGGAAAAGATGAGGACTACCAAGTGACAAATGCTTAACGTTAGCCAGATTGGATGTCTTGCCTCCTGTGGTCAGTTCGTTCACCTTTATCGTCTGTTTTGTATGCAAAGTAATGCCATATTTCACTTCTACTGTTCTCTTCATTTGTTTGTTTCGGGCGCGTTAATAGTTTAATCTGTTTAACCCATCGTGTTGTTCACTTGTTCTGGTGTCACGTTTACCGGATGCACAGCGATTTGAGAAGCACTGCCGCCTACAGGTGAACTTCGGAACAGCAGCGTATGAAATACTGAATTGTGCAAAATTATGATATCGTACCGTTTGAAATATAATAAATACCGGTAATTTTACAGTACCGGTATACCGCGCATCCCTAAATGGCAGTGCATCAAAATTAAGTGTCATCAGTTTGCCTAAAAGAACAAAGAACGTTTTAAGTACCATTTACATGTGGGAGGGAGCAGGTGTACATTTATTTCATACCAACTAAAATTTTGAAAATACAAACATTTTCATGAGTTTGAAAGTTTACGTCAGAACGGCTTTATGAACGATTTATACAAAAATGTGTTCTGCTCGTGTTTCATGAATGATGCCCCATGTGTCTCAGCACTCAGTGACTCAGCTCTGTGACTTTACATGGTCTTCTGCTTCATGGTTAAATTGCTGTTGTTCCTAAACGCGTCCAATTGCAGTTGACCGTGGAATATCTAGCAGCAGTGTTAATTTAGTCGAAGAAGACTACAACGAAAAATATTCATCAACTAACCTCTTTTCTGTGACTAAGTCTAGATTTTGACGAGCTAAAATTAATATCTGATGATAAAAACTATGACGGATTTTATGCCGCGTCTTCGTTAACAAGACGAGACGGGATTAAATGTTAATCCTATAGCCTAAGGGTTCGATTGACGTCAGAGTTCGTTTCGTTTGGATGATGTGAACGCTGTCATCCGACCTCAGGTGCGCACCCGTGAACGTACCCGAGTCTGCTTAAAAAGGGTGGTCTGGGGTACGGTTCAAGTGAACTTCGGTACGGTTCGCTGCTGATGTGAACGCAATCGCACCAAATCGTGGAAGTGGACCGCTATTAATGACGTATTATTTGATAAAAATGTGTGTTTATGTGTGTGTTTCATTTACTTTCCTGACGAGCGTGATTGAAACGCTGCAAGCAGAGAGTTGTATGTCTAATTTATGTTCGCCTTCAGCGTTCTTTAGAGCATTTGCAGTACATTCGTAAGACAGACGTAAGTGTCGTTATGCACCAAGCTTTGTAAACAAAACGAACGGTTCAAAAACGTAAATAAGTAAAAGTGCTGAGAGCAATGTTATGCATTTTGCCGCCTTCTCCTGCGCCGTCGTTACTAAGCAACGGGGTAAACAGCTGCTGGCTTGATGACGCAAACAAACCGCGGTTCGGACCCAAATAAACTAATATGAACACAGTCCAGCGGGGGGGGGAGCAAATTAACTCAAGCTCGGACCAAGTAAGCGAACCAAGTGTGAAAGCACCCTTAAAGTTAGTGAAGGCGGGATAGGCGGAATCGTGCTGATAGAAATGCTCTCTCTCGCACGCACGCTCCACTTCTTCAGTTCTCATACAACGCGCGATCATTCTCAGTGCTCAAATACACACACAGCAGTCCAAATGTCTATCGTGTAGATAATCTCACGTATATAGAGTCGGTTATGGCTTAAGTGAGCGTAAACAGGTGGGTGAAAACTGAATGTGTGTCAGTAGTATTACATGCATACCTTCCGTCTTAAAGGGACAGCGTTCCTAATTAAATACCTATCGGTGTTATGAAAATCAACCCACAAAAAGATAAAACTTAACTTTAAACTTTAAAGTGCACAGAACTGGAAGTTAACTGGAAGTTAAGAAATGTTCTGTTAAAAAAGAGCCTCCGTTTTAAAAGCAAATCACAATTGTGTTTAGAAAAATAATAGCTTTCAAAGGAGTGACATGCATGCAAAGAATTTTAGAGGGTTAAATGTGCTTTTTTGTTTTTGTAAAGTGATAATGTTAATAATGTATATTAATATCATATTTTCACATGTAATAATATTACAATTTGTAAAATTTGTATTAATAATATGTTGTTAATATGTTTTTAATAGTGTGATTATTGGGGTACTCCATTTTATCTTCAGATACAAAAAAATATTTAGTAGAGAACTTGTTAAATATATGCCATTAAATAAATATTATATACATTTGTTTAATTTAGGTTGATTCTACATTATTTGGGATTTCATTGTGTTAATAAATTCATGATAACAGGTTTTAATGTTAGAATTAGTGTAAAAATGTGATTGTAATTAATCACCGAAAACTGATTTTAATTACAGTGGTGGCCAAAATTTGTAGAACGTTTGGCATATTTAAGAGGTTTCTGTTGTTGTGTTGAGTTTGCCATTACAGTACCCATAAAGGCCAATTCACGACGCCAACACACAGACAAATGCCAACAAACACATTGGCTCAATTTGGCTGTTGGATTTAGATTATAATCAATAAAAATTGTATTGCGTCTGGTTAACTCCCTGTCGGTGTCAGCCTTGCCTTGTCCTGCCCTGCCTTAATAACTGATATCCTCATCTCAGTGTTCCTCGTTCGTCCCTCGTGTTCACTCAGTAAGAAATGTTGCATGTTTAAATGGGAAAATATGTTGTATTAAGAAGAAACCCAACAAGAAAGAAAGAAATAAAAAAATGAAAAACACCAACAAACTAAATAAAATTCAAAAATAAATATTAATGAATTAATAAATCAATCTCAGTCACAGAGTTTAAATTTAAAATGTCTTTGGTCTGCGTCAAGTAACACCGTACTTAAACTAAAACGGAAACCAAACTGTATTAAAACTATAGGCTAGAAAACTGTTCACAAAGTAAAAACTAAACTAAAATTAACCAAATTCTTAAAAAATAAAAACAAAACCGAAAGGTATAGTGAAAATTTAAAGCAATATTAAAATAAAAACGCAAAAATGCTAAACTATAATAACCCTTACACAAACGTCTTTCATTGGAGGAAGAGGATCCGCCAGATGAGATTATCGGAATTCAGACGTGCCGGATCTGGACTGTGTTTGTTCTGATTAAGCTCACCGGGAATTCTCCCAAATCTTCCCATGACCACTTCAGGCTTGTACACTTAATTTGCATTTGCAGCTATACCAGTCGTTATTTATTTTATTATTATTTTGATTTTTGTTTTTACGTTGCACAGTAGGGGAAAAAAAATTATCATCAGAAATCATGCCCGTGTCTGCTTTTATTTTAATGCAGTTGTATCAATAAACAAATTATCCAGTCTTTCACATGCATCTTTAAAATCATATTTAATTATGAGAGATAAAGTGGGGGTGGCATGGCAGGGATTTGCCTAGAGCGGCAGTTGAGCTTGCGCTGGCCCTGACTATAGGCGACTATATCTTGCACGTTTTTTTAAAGCCCTTCATATAAACCTTGTCACACGTTTAGAACAAATAGTTTTATACACCTTCTCCGCAGCAGTTCAGTCTGTGTCCTCTATTTTTTCAGATGCGCTCGTATCAAACTACTGTATATCGATATCAATTGTATTGCTTCATACTGTATTGCTTATAAATAATTTAGCGATATATCGTACAAACTCGATATACCGCCCAGCCCTACAGGACACAGATGATAAAAGAATAATATACAAATAGGCAATGTACAAAATAGCAAAAACTAAATATATAGTATAGACAATTATGTGTGTACAGTTCTGCTATGTGCAAATTTGAAATTAAAAATAAGTATGTGTGATGAATAAATATTGTATAATAGTGTTATGTGTTCCACGTTTAATGTCAAGTGTTCATGAGATGGATTGTCTGAGGGAAGAAACTGTTTCTGTGTCTGGTCGTTCTGGTGCTCAGAGCTCTGTTGCGTCTACCAGATGGTAACAGTTCAAAGAGGGAGAGTGCTGGATGTGAGGGGTCCAGAGATGATGTGAGGGGTCCAGAGTGATTTTGCCAGCCCTTTTGCTCAATCTGGATGAGTACAGTTCTTGGAGACTGTGGCGGTTTGTACCAATGATTCACTCAGCAGTTCAGACTACCCTCCGTAGTCTTCTGAGGTCAGATTGGTAGCTGAGCTGAACCAGACAGTTATTGACATACAGGGGACGGATTTAATGATGCAGAGTAGAACTGTTTCATCAACTCCTGAGGCAGGTTGAACTTCCTCAGCTGGCGAAGGAGGTACAGTCTCTGCTGGGCCTTTTTCACAATGAAATCTATATGATTGTCCCACTTCAGGTCCTGAGAAATTGTGGTGCCCAGGAATCTGAATGACTCCATGCAGTCACAGTGCTGTTCATGATGGTGAGTGGGGGGAGAGCGGGGGGGGGGGGGTGTTCTCCTGAAGTCCACAGTCATCTCCACAGTTTTGAACGTGTTAAGCTCCAGGTTGTTAAGACTGCACCAGACAGCCAGCTCCTTGACCTCCTGTCTGTAAGCAGACTTGTTACCATCCTGGATGAGGCTGATCAGTGCGGTGTCATCTGCAAACTTCAGGAGCTTGACAGAGGGGTCTTTAGATGTGCAGTCGTTCATGTAGAGAGAGAAGAGCAGTGGGGAGAAAACACAGCCATGAGGAACACCAGTGTTGATCGTACGGGAGCTAGATGATAATTTTCCCAGCCTCACTAGCTGCTGCCTGTCTGTCAGGAAACTGGTGATCCACTGGCAGATGGAGGTGGGGACGGAGAGCTGTGTCAGTTTATTCTGAAGGGTGTCCGAGATGATGGTGTTAAAAGTGGGGCTGAAGTCTACAATCAGGATCCTCGCATAAGTCCCTAGTCTGTCCAGAGGCTGCAAGATGAAGTGCAGTCCCATGTTGACTGTAGGGCTGCCACTAACAACTATTTTTATTTTTATTAATCTAACGACTAATTTGTTGATTAATCGACTAATCTAAACAATTAATTTCCCTCAAAAAATCTACAATTTTACTTAAGAATATTTTATTAAATCAAAATGAAATCCTAATTTCTATGAAATCCTTTTTTAAATCAAAATTAATGCGCAACATTGAGTGCAAGAAGCAAGTGTCCATCTCATAGTCCAAATCACTGAAATCAGTTCAGTATCATAGTGTAAGAATGACAACATATCCACCGGTTCTAGTCTAATAATATTACAATTATAATAAAAAAACACTTTTTAAAGGAGTATTTACCAGAAATATTATTTACCAGAATTTATTTAGGTGGAAAATGTCAATGTGCAGTATTTCTTAAAAAAAAAAAAAGGAAGACAATCCAGATTTTCCAGAAAATAATGGAAAGCAGAATTTGGTAAAGATAAAACTGTAAAACTCAATTAATTATAGAGGCTTTTTTATTAATACAATTTAATTTAACCATTAAAACGGAGTATAGAAAAATGTAAATGGAAAAAATGAATTTGGAAATAAAACTTATTTCATAGGGCCCTATAATTACAATATTTGTTGTGGTAATACAAATAGATGTAAGTTAACAATAGCTTTTAAAATTAATTAAAATACATATATAATAGCAATGATGCAATAATAATTAGTTCAAATAAAGTATCAAAAGCAAGAAATCATATGGATTTATTGAACAAATCTGTTAAAATACATAAACAATAGAGCTAATGTTCATTTCACATTACACAAAGGCCTGCAGGGGGTGCTAATTATTTATACACATTACTGCGAGATCTAATCCTTGTTTAATATTGACCAAGCACCATTTAATTCAAATATCCACGTTATCTTTAATATTTGGCCATTTCTTTAGGACAGAAATGTTATAGCCGCTGTAATTAGATGAATATGTGGACATCAAACCGTGTAAACTCAGAGTGAGTGTTTGAGCTTTTATTTTGAAATTGCGATGTATCCTATGTTTGTGTAGGTTTATAAATTATTTACCTTACACATCTGATGAAATGGCACACGTTGCGTTCCCAGATGAACGTTATAATAAACACAAACTTACAACAACACGCAGAGATGGAGTTTGAGCTACTGTGAATGGAGCCGCTGTGTGAGACGCACGTACTTAACCTACACGCATGTGAATAATTAAAGCGCATATAATTATTTAATTAAAAAAAATGCTTAATTGTGATTTTAAATGGGTTTAATATATCATGCAGCCTTGGAAAACAGTCTAATAATATGTTTTATGGATTCTCGTCCGTGAAATGTGCCACTTCCAGTATTTTGCCGGTTAGTCGATGTGAGCAAAATTAAAGACGATTTCGACGAATTGCGACAGCCCTAGCTGACTGCATCATCCACAGACCTGTTTGCTCTGTAGGCAGACTGCAGGGGGTCCAGTAAGGGTCCAGTGGTGTCCTTCAAATAAGCCAAAACCAGTCTTTCAAATTATTTCATGGTTGTATCAATAATGAGGTCAATATTTTTCAGATCTGTCAGGCGTTCTTAAAATTTTGGCCACCACTGTTAATGGTTAATGGACACGGTTAAGTTAATGGACAAGTTGAACTGATTTTATGTGGTAACTGTGACATTGACTAAACGTAGTGTGTGAGAATTGTGTGTTAATGTAACATACCTCAATACCAAGAGAGGGATGTCAGTGAAAAAGATCAGTTATGTCTTCATAAAAAAGGAAGTACATATTTCACAACTTCCTTGAGTAGCTCATGTGACAAGTAGACTTTTTGATCCTATCGTGGTTTTGTGTCAGTGTTTGGTAAATTGGTAAATATCCAGGTGGCACTTTCCACTGAGGTGTGTGTGCACACACACATGGGAGGATTTATTGTACAATTGTTTTGCTCTTTTATTAATTTATTTTCATCTTGTTGTTTTTATTAAGCAAGTCTAACCACATTTTTAAATGACTTTTAATTGAATATTGCCTTTGAAAATTAATTGATTTATCTCAATATTTAGACAAATGTTGAGTTAAAATTAGCACACACCGCTTCTTTGTATTTTAAATGGTATAGACCCTTTTTCTGTTAGTAAACATTGTGACAATTTTCTGTGGGCGGAGCTTAGCTGGAGGCAGAAAGAGTCCCCTGACCGCTTCACTAATGCTAGCTATGAAGATTTTTAGCTTGTTTTTTTAACAATAACTGGAGAAATTCCGATTTTACCTGCATATGTAAGGTCACTCACTGTCCGGGACCACGATTGTTATTTGAAAAGTTTAACTTTAACAGACGAAACCAGATTGGGCGACCCGCACACGCTTTTACTCAAAGAATAGACGATCTGACAAGATTACCTCCGGTTGAGTGACTCGCATCTAACGTGTATAGTAGAGACAAATTCACTGTGTCTATTTAGTCATGAAGATGTATATATATTTCAATTTCAGCAGGCAACTATTTTTACAGCTACAATATTATTCCAGCCACAATTAATCACAACAATGTATATGCAATTACAGATGATTAAGTATATAAATTGTCAGTTTGTTGTTTTACACACATGCACACAGACATTATTTCATACATGACATATTCGTGAGATGCAAGAAATCTTCAGAAGCGCTCATAACAACAAAAAACAATATTTTATTGAACCTTTTCTGATAAGAAGTGTGCGCTGCAAACGCAATCATGTTTGACGACGGTTTCTGTGCAGTCCACTCGTTTTATCTCGTTTAACCACAGCTGTCATTGTTTTTTGTCTGGCAGTGGCAGCAGGTATGTGTTAAAATTTCAAAGTGAAGCCTCTACTACATCAATTCTGGCATTGGATCAGCGTTCTCGTCACGCTCCCGGTCAACTCCGACCTGGTTTCTAGCCAGGATTCGAAGTTGCAATAATCCAACCAGCAGACAGAATTCCAGCATTGAATCCCGGTCACGTGCCACAACCTTCAGCAGATCCCGACGAGCCAGTGTGCAGTGACTTTCAAGCCATTGGACCGGCTCTTAGAGTTCTACAACTTAAAGTTGAGGGTCTGTTTTCAGCCAAACAAACACTCATCAGCACCATAGCCCACCATCACAGCGTTGATGTCATCTGTCTGCAGGAGACACATGTAGCAGACCAGTCAGCGGGGCGCTACACCATTGGAGGATTTGACCTTATCATGTCAACACCAGATGCTAGATTCGGCCGTACATCATATGTTCGCAGTGATGTCGCTGATGCCTCCCCAGTCTCTTCATCACACTTCTGTGACATCGTTCAAGTTGGAAGATTCAGAGTCTACAAACCTCCCAGTCAACACTGGGACCAAGGTGTGCTTCTAGCTCTTGTGCATCCCACGGCATACGTGGGCGACTTCAACAGCCATCACCCTGAGTGGGGCTACTCAGAACCTGATGAGGATGGAGAGGCCTTGGCGGAATGGGCATCCAACAGTGATCTTGCTCTGACCCATGATGCCAAACATGTAGTAAATTCTATTCGGCAAGATGGCAAAAGGACTTCTCTCCGGATTTGTGTTGGATCACATCAATTGGTGACCATCACCAGCCAGCTAGCCAGACAGTGTTGGGAGACTTCCCTCATAGTCAGCACAGACCATTGCTCATCCACATATGACTCCAACTGCCGATTATCCACGGCTCATCCAAGAAGCGATGGAACTTCCGTAAAGCCGACTGGGACTTGTTCAGTTGCAAGCTGGAGAGAAGTGTTGTAGCCATCCCTTCTTGCTGCATCCCAATCGAGGAGGCTTACCAACGCTTCCAAGGAACAATTGTCAGTGCTGCTACTACAGCCATCCCCAGTGGCTGTAGGCCAGTCTACACACCGTGCTTGGATGTCGAATACCAAGCTCTCCTTGAGGAGTACAAAGGGTCTGGAAACCCCGACATTGCGGACCACATAATTGAATCTCTGGATGCTGCCAGACGAAGCCGATGGGAAGAATCATTGGAAAAACTCAATTTCACCCACTCCTGTCGGAAGAGTTGGAGCCTGATTCATCGAGATGGGTGCCTCTCAACGACCACTAGGGCAGTCCAGACCAGCTGTCAGTCCAAACGTTGTTGCCAGCTACCTTCTCCAGGTGGCAAAAGATCCACTGTCGAAACCACACCGACAATCCGTGCGCAATGAGTGGCAGCAGTATTGTCGCTTGAAGACAGTCGGTGACTGCCCAGAGGAATTCACAGAGTTGGAACTGGATGTGGTGCTCCGTACGGTGAAGGACTGCCCCACCGCAGGATATGACAACATCCTGCCAGAATTTCTTAAACATCTTGAACCCAAGGCTAAATCGTGGCTTGCTTCATTCTACACACAGGTAACTTGAGAAAAAATATGACATACATTGAAAATGGATTCCAGCTAAATCAGAAAAATGGGACCGTCTTCCTTGACCTAACCGCGGCTTATGACACGGTCTAGCATGCTGGTCTACTGTTGAAACTATCCAAAGTTTCACCACGTTGGGTAGTAGAGGCTATAAAACTCTTCCTCCATGACAGACGTTTTCGAGTACACATGGCAAACAAAAACAGCTCTTGGAGAAAACAAGCTAACGGACTCCTGCAGGGGTCTGACCTGTCTCCAATTCTCTTCAACATCTATATGAATGATCTTCCAGCAACACAGTCCCGCAGATTTATCTACACCGATGATATCTACATTTGGACCCAACATCGGACATTTGACAAGGTTGAGAACGTACTTAATAAGGACATGGATTTGATGGTGGACTTCCTCAGTAGGTGGCAACCTACCAGTGCAGGAGACAGGATCCAGTATCTTCCACCTCCACAATGCATGAGCCAAAAGGGAGCTTAATATCTTCCTCAAGGGCCAGCGGATTAAACATGACCCGAAACCAACGTACCTCAGCATTACCCTGGACAGTTCATTAACATATCATGATCATCTGAAGAAGACGGCAGCCAAAATCAGCTCTCGAAATAATCTACTCTGTAAACTGGACGGCACAAGTTGGGGTGCAAGGGCCTAGACACTCAAGACCACTGCACTTGCTCCGTGTTACTCAACAGCAGAGTACGGTGCACCAGTTTGGTCCAGATCATCCCACACCAAGCTAGTAGACGTTAATTTAAACATGTCTATGTGCACAATCACTGGAACCATACGTTCTACTCCTCTACCATGGCTGCCAGATCTCAGCAACATACCACCACCACATCTCCGACAACTGGAGGCCACTGCCAAGCAGCTGACTAAAGTCCAAACAAATGACAAGTTGCCACTCAACACGGACATCACACTGCATCCAGCAGCCCGCCTGTCATCGAGAAAACCTGTCTGACTGGACCCGCCAGCAGAGAGCATGACAGCCAATTCGGCATGGAGTGATGAGTGGGCAGAGACTGATGTTGTGAACCACTCCCTCGTAACTGAGCCATTGGTCTGTCCTCCTGGCTTCGACCTTTCTTGGCAACACTGGTCAATGCTGAACCGATTCCGGATGGGACAAGGTCGATGTGCAGTCAACCTTTTCCGGTGGGGCCAAGCCACCTATCCGTACTGCAGCTGTGGGGAACCAGAACATTGTCAACGAGTGTCCGTTGACTCATTTCAACGGCGGACTCGAGGCTCTACACCTGGCTGAACAAGATGCTGTTTTGTGGCTGGGCACGAGATGCAAACGCTAAGAAGAAGAAGTAGTATATGTAATATACTAATAAAAATACTAATAGTATTACTAATAATACTAATAATTACTAATAATAAAACAAACTCAAAATAACTCAGCTACCATAATGCAATTAATTAGACATTATTTTATTAAAATTTTATTAAACCATTAAAAAGAAATTCAGAAAAAATAAAACCCAAAACAGTTTGGTTAAAATTAAAATCAAATTAAAATAAGTAAATAGTAGCTTATTATTATAGTTTTTTTTGTAAGAAAAATAATAAAACAATAAAACAGAGCTTGGTTTTAAATTGTATTATGATTATTAATAATAATAATAATAATAATAATAAATACTTAATAATTAATAAATACATCTTATTTCATAGGGTCCTAAACAGTTTTGCACATGCTTGTAAGATGTTCTTGACATGGCTGTGTGAAAGCTGTAGTGTGATTGTTGGAAGCAGCTCTTTTCTGAATGTGAGGAAGTGGTGGCCTGTTCAGATCGGACCCCCTCCGAACACTCGAGCCCCTCTTCACAATATACAGAGGGTGGGTCACAGGAAGAGAGGAAATGACTCAATCCCATTGAAAACTCTACTGTTACCACACGTTCTGCCATGAGTGTGCACATTTTTACCGTAAGACACATTAATATTAAAGCATATGTGTCCAGCTTCTCTGAGACTGGCAGCACATTCACAGTTTTCTGCTTTTCTTTCCTTTTTTTCATCCATCTTCCACCTCTCTCTCCCACGGCTCCATCTTTTATTAATCAGTCTTTCCTCTGCACCCCAGAGTGCTCCAAATGTCTCACGGTCGAGGCTCCTTTGAGATTCAAGTGGCTCTTCCGCATGAAAGATGCTGCTTCAAAAGACTGAACACACAATGCAGCGGCCGTTCACGTGGAGGCCGTTTCTGAACCAGGTTTCACTGTCACGGGTTTGTTAGATTTCACAAATCTCAGCCCGAGTGTTGCAGCTGACACCCCAAACACTGCAGTAAGAAATAATGATGGTGTGCTTTAGGATCGGCTGTGAAATCGGGGTTCCTGGTTTCCTGGTCAGGGTGTGTGCCGTTGCTCTTTCCTCTGATGACATCATGTGTGTGTGTGTGTGTGTGTGTGTGTGTGTGTGTGTGTGTGTGTGTGTGTGTGTGTGTGTGTGTGTGTGTGTGTGTGTGTGTGTGTGTGTGTGTGTGTGTGTGTGTGTGTGTGTGTGTGTGTGTTTAGTCGCTGTAAGTTCAGGGTGGGAATTTGTGGGAAAACTGAGCAGAAGGGAAGTTTCAAGTCTCTGTATTTATGATGACGAAACCAAAAATAAAGATATAAAGAAATATATATAGTACATTTTATAAATATTACCATATTATCTGCCTGAAGATCTGTGTTGTAAAGTAAAAGTATAAATAAAAATGAATTTATTCATACATATTACTATACTATAAGATCAGTATGGGAAAACTGAGGAAGGAAGGAAGTTTCAAATCTGTTTGTGACGACTTGATGAGAATTGGTGGCAGACCAAAAAAAACTAAAAAAACATTTTTTAATAAATATTGACTATAAGCTAAATACAAATATAAATATATTGTTGTATATATTACTGTAAAATTAATAAACTAATGGTGGAGTAAGTAAGGGTTGTAGACTGTCCTTGGATCTCACAATCACTAGGTCTGCCCCCTAGTGTTGGCATAATTGCATAACATGGTTATAACATATTACTATTTTTACAATATGTATGCTGTGCACAGTATAGACATTTTCATTATGAAATGACGATTAAAATGCATCAAACACATTTTTGCAAGTATGGTGGTGTGACAAATCGAAATATTGCACTATATAGTTATATTAGATTAAATAGTTAGATTATTGCTTAGGCAATCAACTGAAAGTCTAATTATTTTAAGTGTAAGTACAAAAATAACAAACTGAAAAAAAAAAACTATACTGAAAAATTTTAACAAAAAAAAAATTAAATACAAAATCACATAAAATGATTAAAGCTTAAATTAAAATAAGAATGAACACTGAAAATATGGAAGGTAATTCAAAATGATAATAAATACTGTAATGGTATATAAATGACACATAAATCACACTGTTCTCAACACAGTCAGAATTGTGCTACTTCTAATTCATATTCATATATCTCTGTATTTCAATACTATGTGTACGCTGCTGTAAACACTTCGTGTTGTGGCTCGCCTGACTAAATGTTTCCCATCATTCTGTCAGAAATATACGATTATTTTTTGGGCTGTTGTAGTAATACTAGAATAGTAACTGAAGCCTCAGTCTTAAATAATAAATGGTCTTTTTCTCTCTCTCCTCAGAGCTGAACATGGAGTACAATCCTTCGGACCACCCGCGGGCCAGCACCATCTTTCTCAGCAAGTCTCAAACAGACGGTGAGAGAGACTCCATGTCTTCTGACTGACAGGATGAGTAAGACGTCTCCCCTTAAGCCTGGATGCTGGAAGGGAACGTTAATTAAAACGAAACCGCGGTCAGGATTCAGTCTGATCCAAACGAATCAGAAGGCGACCGCACAGATGGCTCTGACTTAGTCAGTCCAAACATTCCCTCCTCGGAGAAGACTGATAGTTTGTTTTAACACGATACCTCTGGGTGATGATGCTTTGTTAACTGTCAGCTCTTCTCAGTGGGAGATATTTCTACCCAGGCTAATCTTATGATATTCTCCTTGTTTCTCAGTTAATTGTTAGCGTAACGTTTCGCGACTCTGGTCTCTCAGACGTCTTGTGATTCTAGTGACATTATAAGGGGAAAATTCAGTGATATAAACAAAATTAGTGGCGTATGAACTGTAAAGTCAAGAATAAGTAAATGCCAGCCTTGTTATCCATGCTCAGATTTAATTTAGAAACCTTCTTGTTTTTCAGTTATTTTACCCAACAAGAAAGGTACGTTTGATCTCAGCGTGTTTGTTAGTCTGCTGCTTTGTTGTGTCGAAGCTTTATGGATTCAAAATATCTGTTATTTGTTCAGGAATCTTCTTTGAAGCGTTAGCTTGCTAAGCTACAAGCTGCTCAATTTAACTGCACTGAAGCTACACTTTGTAATTAGCTTTTCTAAAAGCTAACCAAATGTATCTAACTTCATTAAAGCCGCTTAATGGGGCAACAAATTAATATCATTAAATAAAATCACAGTGGTATTTTCAGACATTTACGCTCAGTTTAGCGGCATTAAGGGGCTATGCATGTTGACAATGTCTGTCCCATTTGTCTGGCAGCGCAGCTGTTTGTTTAGATTCATGCTTTTCTGTCATCTGCAGGTCTCTAGTGCTGTAGTTTAAATTAATATTTATGTTATTGATGACAAATAGTCAAACTGCTAAAATGCGAGTATAATTCGAGTCATACAGTAGCTTTCATATGTGTGTGTGCGTGAGGGGCGTCAGACTCCTGGGACTCTGATAAAATGTCTATCCCACTTGACCACACACACAATGCCTCTTCATTTTCACCTGCGGTCTCAGTTTGTTTTCTGGGTCAGGCTTTTAACACATCACCTGTCAGTCAAAACGTCACTGGCCCCGCCCACAGATACAATAGTGGTAGTTAAATGTGAAATGCAGTTTAGTCACTGTGGCAAGGTGAATCATTTGGGTGCTAATGGAAATTATATTATGGGTAAGATGTCTCAGAGGTCTTTTTTTTGCATTCAAGCAATTAAACAAACTACCAGACACACCAAAACGACATCAAAGAAAAAAAAGTTGTGCTTGAACACCGCAAATAGCGTTGGGTACTGTTCACATTGTAAACGAAATTTGAACAAAACAAAAACTGAAATTATGTGCCGGTACCAAAAGGTACCTTTTTGTGTACTTTACTCTCTGTTTAATAACAAAAACATTAATTTCAGTGAAAAAATAAGTCCAAAACTTTCATTTTCAGCATTTTGTTATTTATTTAGAAATTTTACACACTAGACAAAATAATTCCAATGTAAAAAATAACAATATTCTGAAAGTTTACTGGGTTTTGTATGATTATTTTGTGGTGTGGGTTTGATGAAGTGTGCTAAAAACATACATTTGTTCACAGTCTTCTAAACTGACCCACAACCTAATCAGTTTGTATGTAAAGAAATTAATTAATCAACTCATTCATCATGTGAAAAATGATGAGAAATCAAAGCAAACTACTACTTTGCACCCGATTCCCGATGGTTTTAGAGGACAATTACTCCTAGTCGCCCCCTGCCATTTAAAAAAATATTACAAAGGCGAGCGTGAATAGTATAAATGCCTCATCCGTTTAGGGAGGTGCACACGCAGTTTGCGAAGGTTCGTGTTGTGGAGCCAGGCGAAAGTATAAACAAGGCATTTGCACACTGGACGAAAATCGTTGTGCCACATCGTGTTCACTCAAGAATTAATAAAGTTGTGTTGATTAGTATTTGAAAAACAGACCAAAACGGAAAGAGAAAATTCGATCTATATTATTATGGATCTCTATAAAGAAAATGTATTAGAGCCACAGAAAGACAAACATTGTGCTGAAAGATGCACAATATACAATATTCCATCATAGGATGAAGTCATTATGTACATTAACAATCATTTGGGACAAATATAATGTGATTTTATGGAAAACTATGTGAGTGGCGCGGCAGGATTTTGAACAGCGTCGTCGCTGGTGTGCATACACTCATAGAAAACAATGTTTTTGAATTTTAAAGATGTGGCACGGTGCTGCGATCCTTGTCCGGTGTGTGACCCACTTTACTCTCATGCCCAGATGCATTCTGAAATTTGGCAATTGGGACATTTGATTCACTTTATGTGAATTGGTACTCTGTACTACCAACGTAATTTGGTCGGTGCCAAAAGTACCAAGTTCGTTACCCAACCCTAACCACAAATACTACAGACAACTAGCAGGTGGCAGTAGTTTGCATTCATCATTGAAAAAGAGAAACCTAAAGGCTACGACGGCGGATATACAAAGCAGCGCTTACCATTTTCACAACAGACTCAATGACCACTAGCTTTCGTCATTTGGTTTGTCTTATGCTGTGGTTCGCTAAGTTGAAAACCCAATCAGAGTTATCTCTCCCACCAGTGGGCTCAGCCACCAATTCAGCATGTTCAATCATCTGAAAATCAGGCAACTTTTGTCCAACTATTGCCAAAACTAGGCTGACAGACGCTTAATGACAACCCATCTTTGGCCAGCAGCCAACTGTTGGCTTGATGCCGCGGCCTTCTATATGTACTTATATACACTCACTGGCCACTTTATTTGGTTCACCTATCTAGTACCGGGTTGGACCCCCTTTTGCCTTCAGAACTGCCTTAATTATTCGTGGCATAGATTCAACAAGGTGTTGGAAACATTCCTCAGAGATTTTGGTTCATATTGACATGATAGCATCACGCAGTTGCTGCAGATTTGTCGGCTGCACATCCATGATGTGAATCTCCCGTTCCACCACATCCCAAAGGTGCTCTATTGGATTGAGATCTGGTGACTGTGGAGGCCATTTGAGTAAAGTGAACTCATTGTCATGTTCAAGAAACCAGTCTGAGATGATTTGAACTTTGTGACATGGTGCATTATCCTGCTGGAAGTAGCATCAGAAGATGTGTACACTGTAGTCATAAAGGGATGGACATGGTCAGCAACAATACTCAGGTAGACTGTGGCGTTTAAACGATGCTCAATTGGTACTAAGGGGCCCAAAGTGTGCCAAGAAAATATCCCCCACACCATTACACCACCACCAGCCTGAACCGTTGAGACAAGGCAGGATGGATCCATGCTTTCATGTTCTTTATGCCAAATTCTGACCCTACCATCTTGTCAATGCCGCAGCAGAAATCGAGACTCATCAGACCAGGCAACGTTTTTCCAATCTTCTATTGTCCAATCAGTTTTGGTGAGCCTGTGAGAATTGTAGCCTCCGTTTCCTGTTTTTAGCTGACAGGAGCAGCACCCGGTGTGGTCTTCTGCTGCTGTAGCCCATCTGCTCCAGGGTTCGACATGTTGTGTGTTCAGAGATGGTATTCTGCATAACAATTGGTTATTTGAGTTACTGTTGCCTTTCTATCATCTCTAACCAGTCTGCCCATACTCCTCTGACATCAACAAGGCATTTTCATCCACACAACTGCCGCTCACTGGATATTTTCTCTTTTTCGGACCATTCTCTGTAAACCCTAGAGATGGTTGTGAGTGAAAATCCCAGTAGATCAGCAGTTTTTAAATACTCAGACCAGCCCGTCTGGCACCAACAACCATTCCACGTTCAAAGTCACTTAAATCCCCTTTCTTCCCCATTCTGATGCTCGGTTTGAACTTCAGCAAGTCGTCTTCACCACATCTAGATGCCTAAATGCATTGAGTTGCTACCATGTGATTGGCTGATTAGCAATTTGTATTACCAAGCAATTGAACATGTGTACCTAATAAAGTGGCCAGTGAGTGTATGTAAATTACCTCTTTTATGTTTGGTTAACCTCATCAAGACACATGCTAATCTATAAATATTTGTGGGTTTAAGTTTATATGCTTATGGTTCTAATCTTAATATCATAATCTAAAGATCACTTTTGTGTTTTAAAGAAGCTTTCTGAGACTGTTACAGTATGTTTATGTAGTAGTACATATGTGCGCATTAAATTTTGTTCCACAGAGACCAACAATGGCAAATAAATAGAAAGGTTTATGAAGCTTTGAGAGAGCAAACAACATCTGAAGTCTAAACCCTTGGCAAACATCACCAGCACTGTTTAATAGATTGTGGAACTGCTGCATGATAATTTGAATGCGCTGTTATGTGCTGATAGATTTACTCACCGATAGAAAGATATACTTATTTTCTAAAAAAAACTTTAATTAGTTTAGTTATATTGTGGCCACAAATTAAAAAAAGTGTTCCCTCATTTTGATTTAATTAAGGTACAAATTAGTACAACATGGTCATGATGTACTAAAATGAGGGAACAAATTCAGTCATAGAAATTAATTCTGAATTTAACTCAAACACGGCAACGAATGAAAAAAACTGAGGGAACAAATTCTTTGTGGCCACAATAGATTTTTGTCCGAATATCATGTGCATGGCTCCATAGTTAAAAGAGAACACAACTTTTGCTTAAATGCCTATAGAGACATTTTATGGCTCATAACATATGGAGAGAAATAGTGCAGACACTGTACAATGATAAAACGTTCTAGTGCACATGTCGAGCACCTTCACACACATGCAAAACAAAAAAAAAAGAGTACACTTTGAAAGGTTATGTGTTTGGCTGTACACAATCAGTAACCGTTTGCATCAAAACAGAAGTATACTTTGGGTTAATCGGGTCTTTCTTGGCTAGAATAACACCCAAATTGGACCAGACTTCATGCTGATAGTCAAAGCTCTCTCTAAGAGACTGACCAGCAAGATTGTTTTAGAGAAACATTAAGGACGGTTTAATTAAAGCACATTTTCTTTTTCATGTCTCTGCCCCCCAAACTGTTAATGAAATACCGTCCAACAGTTTTTAAGACCTCAGATTGTTAGAAACATCCCTCTTGATATTACTGACATCACTTAAATTGTGGTCTTTGTCTTTTTGTCTCTCTCTAGTTAACTGTAGTGACTGTTGTGCTAGTGTTACTAATTATGCGTTTCTCTTTACAGTTCGGGAAAAACGGAAAAGTCTGTACGTCAACCATGTAAGTAGCAGCAGCCATGACACCAGTGGATATGTGTTTTCTGTTTCTCATAAAGCTTGTGTCTGCGATGAAGACGTCTCTCCACGTGTCACAACACCCACAAGAACTGATCAAATCCCACACTCAACCACATGAGAATGCAGAAGCCAGTGTTGCATGAGTCTCTGGGCTTGTGTTGCATCATTAACAGCATTGATTTTCTATTCTACTCGTGTTCATTCTATATACATGTTTTAAAGAAATAATTCACCCAAAAATGACAATTTGCTGAAAATGTACCCTCAGGGCATCCAAAACGTAGAAGAGTTTGTTGTTTCTTCACTGGAACGGATTTGGAGAAATATAGCTTTACATCACTTGCTCATCAATGGATCCTCTGCAGTGAATGGGTGCCGTCAGAATGAGAGTCCAAATGACTGATAAACACATCACAATAATTCACACCACTTTATCAGCTGTTCTGATGGCACCCATTCACTGCAGAGAATCCATTGTTGAGCAAGTGATGTAAAGCTATATTTCTCCAAATCTGTTCAGATGAAGAAACAAAGTCATCTACATCTTGGATGGTCTGAGAGTGGTTACATTTTCATTTTTAGGTGGACTGTTCCTTTAATATGCATGGCTTGATTTTCTTCATTTCATTACTGCATGCTATTCATACACAACTTGTAATGAATAGCTTATGTTTTGTTCCTATTTTAATGTCTTCTATTACTTTGCAAGTTAACACACATTGCGGAGTCAAAGGTAAATATTTGCTCATTGCTCTGTTTACTTCCCTTAAACTGTGATATTGTATCTGTTTTGAATTGCATTATTAATGTTGCTTATCAGTTTGAAATCTTGCATAATACATTACTGTGTTTATATTGTAATGGATTGGGATTCTAACCCACACATTAAGCGAGAATCACTCAGGTATAAATGAGATGATAATGGCTTCTCTGGGGCTGCAGGTGGCCTAATTTTCAGCCTGTTTGCTGAAAGTGTGTGTTTGTGTGTACGCGTGTTTGAGATTAAATTATATTCTAGTTTGCACTCTGTGTGTCCTTGTCTTCCAGCAACATCCATCTGGCCCGATGAGACGCAAGTACAGCTCCTGTTCAACGATCTTCCTGGACGACAGCACCGTTAGCCAACCCAACCTCAAATACACCATTAAATGGTACTCGAACCCTTAGCGTAACACTGATTGAAAGGTTTATGGTTGGTTTATGACAATTT
The DNA here is from genome assembly GCA_027422405.1 of Ptychobarbus kaznakovi. Lineage (NCBI taxonomy): Eukaryota > Metazoa > Chordata > Actinopteri > Cypriniformes > Cyprinidae > Ptychobarbus > Ptychobarbus kaznakovi. The sequence goes on from CM049814.1 coordinate 17,816,403, forward strand.
AAAATCAATGATTAGATGTCACAACATTATAATGTACAGTACAATAACTTTCCTAAATATTTAACAATGTTAATAAACTATTAGTGTTTCTAAAGATGAGTGATGCATTATTAGATGACAGCAAATGCAATTTTATGCATGCATGCATAATCACATACACTTAATGAAACCACACAATATTGCGATCACTGTTACAATATATGGATTTACAAAGAAATGTATTATTTTAAATGAGGCCCCTTGTGGCATTACATTTTAATTATTATTTGAATTTATTCAGGAATAGTTTTATGAATGATTTACAAAAACCCACACTGCCTGTGTTTTGTCAAACATACTGTAGTATGTTTTGTATTCCATGTAATCACACATACTGATGAAAATGTATAACCTGCATGCAATTGTAAGTCGCTTTGGATAAAAGCGTCTGCTAAATGCATAAATGTAATGTAAATGTAATCCATTGATCTACAGATTCATAAAAAAAGAACAGCATATTATTTTATATGCACGAGGACAACGCAATCGCAGCGCAATACAAAAGATAAAGCTATATACAACTTCTCCTTCAGCTTGAATTGATTTGATGCTTTATCTTGTTGACTACCGTTTGATCAACTTCTTTCTGCTATTTCTTCTGTTCGCAGTGTTTCCCTCGCAATATACTACCACATAAAGAACAGGTATGTGTTTCATTTCTCTCTGCAGAGAGATCTATCTACCTACCGACCATACTTATATATCCGTCTCTGTCTCTGGCTTTGTGTCTATCTTTCTCACAAACCTGTAATACCATATAAACCCTTAATGTGTTATAACCTTCAGACTCCAAGGCTTTACAGCTGCTGAAATATAACTTTTAGACAAGGTTTTGGCAACATTGAAATTGTATCACCACACACTTTCCTGGTTCTTTAATTCTTCATATGAATACAGCGTAGAATAAGTATCAGTCTTCCCTAATCTAATTTCAGTTAATCTTTCTACTTTCAGAAATGTGGACGGGCGAATGCTGTTAGACATTTTTGATGAACAACTTCATCCACTTTCAGTAAGTGTTTCATTTCTGCAGCTCATTTATAAGATGTGTAATTACACGTTTGAATGTCCTAAAACCGTCCTCTTTCCACAGAAATCGGAGCTGCCGTCAGACTACGACAAGCACGACCCAGAACAGAAACATATCTACAGATTTGTCCGTACACTCTTCAGTGCCGCCCAGCTCACGGCTGAGTGTGCCATAGTTACTCTGGTGAGTCAACGGTCATGTGACTTGATGGCTCCAATCTTTTTGGATTGGCTGGTAGCACAAGTTAAAATAGGGTTTACCATCAGTGAAGTGGATTTACCATCACTCAGGTGAAAATGGTTGTCATATTTAGCGCTGTATTAGTGGGCGCTAAGCCCAGCAGCTGTCTGAGTGTGACTGTTCCTCCTCTGGGATGAAATCCTTCTTTTGAAGCCTCATCCCTTCTCACTTCTTCAACCAAATACCTTCATGAGTTGTCATTAAACAAGTTGTTGACATACAAGGGGCTGTGCATGCTTGAAAAGGGTTTGTGTGTTTAATAGGGTTTTAATCTACACTGATGATCCAATGGAAATGTACTCTCTGGGTGTATTCACACCAGGAAAGTCCGATAGTTCACTTGCTTTGGTCCGAACCAAAGGCAAAATATTATACATTGTAGCTATTTCAGCCGTTGTTGGTTCCTTTTCACACCACACTGTTTGCTCTGGTCCGAACCAGCTGAAACGAACCAAAATGCTGTTACGGACAACATCCGCTTCACTTGTTGGCTAGATGTGTTTTTGAACGCAGTCCCTAAACTGCTTTTTGATTGGTCTGAAAGAGCGTGCTTCTTCCAACGGTGCTTCCGGAAGTAAACAAAGACAGGAGTAAAATGCAGCAGACTGCACACTGCTATTGTGGAGAGACAACTACATGGGTTGATTTTATCCCTGGTCATCCTTTACTACATAGTTTGTATATATCACTTCAGGCAATCAATAACTTTTGAGAATGAAGCGCAGATGCGGCTGGAAAATAATGTATTAATTCACTGCAAATGGCGAAGGCGCATCGCAAATCCCCAAATTTCTATGAGGCTCCGCACCTCCTCACAACCCCAAGTTTGTTCGCGACCTGCCATGCTAAACTGCAAACTGTCAACAAACACTTCCTCATCCCATAATGCACAGCGCAGCTGACTTTGGCAGCTGGTTTAGTCCAAAAATGCGCAGTTCTTTTTGCAGTTGGGTCTGTTTGAGGTCGGATCGCGTTCTCACCACAAACGAACCGCTCCAGGGTGCGTTTGAAAGCGTACCGAGACCGACTCTTCAAGGAGTTCTCGGTACGCTTGTTTGGTTCGCTTTTGGTGCACACCCGAGTGCGATTGATGCATTCTCACCGGTCCAAACGAACCACACCAAGAGGGAAAACCAACTCGAGTGCGACTCAACCGAACTAAATGAGGCAGGTCTGAAAGCACCCTCTAGCTACGACAGTTACAATGGATTATTCACTGAACATCTGATGTATTGCACATAAAAAAGTAAGGCAAGAGTGTCCTTAAAATTATAAGGTGCAATCTAATTGGTTTTAATCAATTTATTATCTTTAGATGACTGAAATATCTGACCTAAAAATAAACATAGCTATCCGTATGATTACTTCACTATTGTTATCTGTAAAACCTCTCATAAACTGTTGCACTATTATTATTATTATTATTATTGTTGTTGTTAGTATTGTAGTACCAATGATTTCAGACCCAAATATCACATAAAATGCTAATCGTGGTAAATTACTTTAAATATCAGTCGGTTTATTTCTAGATGGCTCTTGGCCATAGAAACTGCAAAGTGGACCAGTCTTGATATTTAAAGTCAAAATCTGAAACTAATGAAAACATTGTATTGAGTGCAACTTTAGATATTGTGTATGAGTTTGGGATCTGTGTTGTGTTATCTGTAAACTGATAGACTTCTCAGATAGACAGATTGTGTGTTTCTTTGTTTCTAAATGTAGATCAGACAGATTGAGCCTGTTCCTTGACCTGTAGGGGGCAACAGGTGCAGAGATGCTGGTAACACTCTGATTGGCTGTCGCTGGTGCTTCAGTTATTGAAAGAGAACTATGAGTCACTGCACTCAGAGAACTTCATGGGAGACTGATCGACACTATCAAAACATTCCCACTCAGATGACAAATAATAAAATCAAAACAGAACTCTCATTGGGCCAGTTTTGCATTCAAAGTGGACCGACATATTGACTTTTTAGTTTAGGATACATGTAAATCTTTGTCATAGTACTGAACAATCCTCTTGAGCATAATCAAATACATGGGGTAATATGTATCCCTATTTAGTGTGACAACAAAACAATGTTTTTATTGTTAACTAAAACTAAATCATGTTATTACTTGAAATAATGCAGAAACAAACACAAAATATACATAACGTAATGTTACCTTGGCAACAAAATAAATGTAAGCTAAAGTACTGCAACTTCTAAAACCAAAACTGAAATGAAGCTAAACAGAAATATATATATATATATATATTAAAAAATATATTAATAATAAAGCACAAATAAACTGAATATTCCAATTTTTTATAAATACTAATACTATAATAGTATATAATTTACACTTATATAACACGTTATGGCAATTTGCCCTCTTAAAATACTGTATTTATGACTCAGCTGAATAACAACTGAATTATGTTTTCGTAGCTCTACTCAGGTTAATGTTTTCTATTAGGGGGCTGACCGCTGTCCCTGGAGTGTTTTTGTAGGTTGTGGATTTATAAATTGTTGGTGTGTAATTTGCTCATTTTCTGACACTAGTTCATCTTGAACAGCGTAAAGTAGATTAGCTCACAAACATACTCCCATAAGCACATATTTAATGCACAGCTGCCCACGGGTGAGCCAAAGCCCCCTGATGCAGTGGAACCAATTAAACGTGATTTCTGTCTTACACTTTGCACAAACAATATTGAGCTCTTTTTAGATTTATTTTCCACTGTGGGAAAACTGAATATTATTTGCCATTGTTGTCCCCAATTTGTGTGCGTATGTGCATTTGCACTGCTTAGTGCTTCTACGTCTTTTTTGCATTGCATACATCATGTGTTCTTCATTTCATAAGGACATCTTTGTTCGCACTATATCCATCAGCAGTGTTTATGAATGCTAAAGACGCCCATGGCTATAGCATACTGTCATACACCACGTCAACAGAGCACAGACTTACAATTCAACCACTTAATAAGTAATGTTTATAACTTTCCTTTAGAAGTACACAAAGAAATATTATTGGAGTTACTTAGGAAACCATCACTTTTGCTAGTGATCATACTCGTTCTTTGTCATTAAACATATCAATGGCCTTTAACATGTTACTTGTCCAACAGACAGGAAGAATACATAGAATCACGTGGCATGTTAAAAAGAGGTGTGCTATTTTTTTCATAATGTCTAGTTGCTAAAGCAACAGACTTTAAAGTGGATAAAACAGAAATAAGGGCTCTGTAATCTACCTGTTCTCCTTCAAAATTCCTGTGGTGTTTAACAGTACATCTCAACCTTGTGCAGTCTCATAACACAGAGAACCTTTCAACAGACATGGAAAATTTATGAGCGCCTCAGTTTGATCAGAATATATTTTTCTCTCACCTTTATGGTATAAAATTGAAATGCCTTAAGGTTTAGAGAAATAATGTATCCGTGTGATTTAGGAGTCAGTGGTACAGAGTGAGTTTTTGTTAATCTAGTGTGTATTTCTGCCATTCTTTTTCAAAAATCATGAAATATAGCAAAATTCCAGAGCCAAAAGATTAGTCAAATGCGCTTAATTAGGGGATCTGTCTTATTTTCAAGTACTTGAATCTTTGTCATAGTACTGAACAATCATCTTAAGCATAATCAAATCATTGCTTTCCACATTCATTTGTATAGCGCTTTTCATTATGTCGATGGTTTCAAAACGGCAAGAAAATGCTTGTTGCAATATTTGTTATTTGGCTCCTTATGAACAGGAATCTTAAATTGAATCTCAATGAGACCCCGTGAGCAGTCACAGGTAACTGTGTCATGGCGGTGAAGTGTTGGAGAAAAACCTTAAAGAGAACCAAACTCAACTAATCCAATGTTTTGTTCATATTTCCAAAGGGCAGCATGTATATTGAAAACAGCAAGGGGCCTGAAACAGATCCGTGTGGCACCCCATACTTACTAATGTTAGATTTGCTAGTTCCACGTTTAAACAAACAAATTGGTAATGGTCAATTCTAAACTAGCTGAAGGCAATGCTATTTTCTAATCAATGCATGTCATCATGATCCTATAGTGTCAAAAGCTCTAAGCTCTAGTAAAACTGGAGGGAAATGCAGTCTTGGTCATATACCGGAAGCAACTCATTTGTAATTATAAATGCAATCTCTGGTCTATGATGGGCCCTGAAACTTGGCTGAAATTCTTTATAATCTTTGTATTTAAATAGCATAGTTTTTTAAAGGATTCGTGGTTACATGTCCAAAAAACATGCTGTTAAAACAATGGTGTTGGTTTGCAGTTTGTTACCAGTGAGGCACCAGGTGTTTTTGTTGGTTGGCTGAGCATGTGTGTTTGTTTGTCTTTCGGCATGTATGCCCCCATGACCTACGTGTCAGTCTTGTAGTAATCACATACAGTATTTGCAGTGACGCTGCAGTAACCTTGCTCCAAAAACAGAAATGCAAGGGTCAGTCGCCAGAATCTAAAAACAAACATTGGTTTCTTTAAAGTTGACTTGATTGAAAATATGCTTTATTGGCATATTATTCAAATCTATTTTATGTTTAACTTAAAATGAATGAACTTTCTTTCTTTCTTTTAGGTGTATCTGGAAAGATTAACCACATATGCAGAGATTGACATTTGTCCTGTTAACTGGAAGAGGATTGTTTTGGGTGCTATCCTGTTGGCGTCAAAAGTGTGGGATGATCAGGCCGTATGGAATGTTGACTACTGCCAGATCCTCAAAGACATCACCGTGGAAGACATGTAAGTGTGTCTCTTGAGCCTGCAAATTCAATATAACGTGTCATAACTCTGAGGTACAAGTAATTTAATATGTGGGAAAAAAGAGCTTACAGCGACTCTTATTATTGATCATGTGCAGTTTACCAGGAAGCAACAAGTATCTTGAACACAAGATGAAAACGCTGCTTTACTCTGAAGTGTTATGTAATATTCAAATTTTCGTACAAGTTAAATTCGCAACTGTGGATGCTCAGCCTTCAAACATTTCTAAGCTATATGCTGACTTACAGTTGACGTAAAACGTTTAGGATGTAATGTATTCTGAATGAAGCAAGATAATCACCAACAAATCATATAGAATAAGGAGCATGTATTAATTGCATGTAGGGTCTGTTTTAATTTTATGTTGAACACAGAGGTTAGTGCCCTACACAAATCATGTATTGTGGTATATTTACTTTATCCATTGGCAGCTTTTCTAAGGTTCCAAGCATCTGTAGAACTGGTATTTCTGATGTTTTTATGACATTCTTTGGAAACTATATCCTAGAGAGCTTAAAGTACCATATATAATATCCCTGATGGCAAAATACCAAGAAATTGAGCTGACAAAAACAAAGAGTGATACTTGACACTTTCCGCATGTTGTCACATCGGCTCCTGCTGAGCAGTTATTTTAAAGGCCGTCCTGACTAAAGATTCAGTGAAGGAGGCAGTCATTTTGTCCTCAAAGCACACCGCAAACAGCATGAAGGACCATAGAGTGTGGGTTTATGGGTGTTTGTTGTCAGAGGCTTCACTGTTGGTTATATTTAGCTGGTTGGGTTCTGCATGCGTTGGAATAATTATGCGGTTGGTAGGAAGGGGTGACAATAGATTGTTTATTTTGAACTTTGAAGAGTTTCATCAGTCACTATAAATTTTGGTGGGAATAAAGGTACATTTTTTATATGAACAGATGATCAAGGCTTGTCATTTGGTCTTCTTGTCAGAATTGTAGTTTTAAAATGAAGAGACATTGATTTTCATTGAAACATGCTAAATCTGAATTTCCTTGAATAGCTATACTGTCAAGATTTTATTTTTGCTTATTTCCACCCACTGACAAATGTCAAGAGAACATACGCCAAACTAATTATCTTTGCTTTCTCTCTCCCACCAGGAATGAGTTGGAGAGACAATTTCTGGAGTTGCTGCAGTTCAATATTAACGTTCCATCAAGCGTCTATGCCAAGTACTATTTTGACTTGCGTTCGCTTTCAGAGGCGAACAACCTCAGCTTTCCCCTTGAGCCTCTTAGCAGAGAAAAGGCCCAGAAACTTGAGGTGAGTGGTCGATACTACTCTAGATCAGTGGTTTTCAAACCGGTCCTGCAAGCACCCCCAGCACTGCTTATTTTCTGTTTCTCCCTCATCCATCACACCTGATTCAACTCATCAGCTCATTAGTGGAGACTGCAAGACCTGGAATGGGTGTCTCAGATATATGGAGACATACAAAATGTGAGTTGTTATGGGTGCTTGCAGGAAACCCCTTTGAAAACCACTGCACTAGATCATTAGCACACATTATATAGCTCAAGATATTTATCTCAGATTATCACTCAAGATCTCATTTATATCCCAGTGTTGTGGTTTCTAGGTTTTCATGAGAAGCAGTATTTCAGCAGATTGTAATACTGAATCTATTAGCATTGTTCTAGCAAGTTACAAAGAATATGAAAGTAAAACATGAAAGCTTGCGTTGGTAAAGATTTCACTAAGAAGGGATATCGTGACATGTTGTATCGGTCCATTGGTTCAGTAGCAGCAGGGCTGAGTAATTACCTCGGCTGAATCCCCATGTGTGTCTTATGCCAGCATTCAGCCTTGATGCTGCCCAATTACAGTCCTGACAAGACCAGGCCTATAATGATGTTAGTTAGTTCAGCTGTGTGTGTGTGTGTGTGTGTGTGTGTGTGTGTGTGTGTGTGTGTGTGTGTGTGTGTGTGTGTGTGTGTGTGTGTGTGTGTGTGTGTGTGTGTGTGTGTGTGTGTGTGTGTGTGTGTGTGTGTGCGCACGCACAGTTGCCTTTGGTGGCATAATATCCCACTAGCCCATCTAGAGTCAATGGTCTGTGGGTGGACAGCTCAATCAATCAGTGGTTTGTGATCCATTTCTTTCATGAGGACCAGCCCCCCTGCTTCCATCTTGCACTGGTCCTTTTTATACGCTCCAACACACAATCTCAAAATAATGGACACAAGTTGTATCTTGTTTCACGAATGAAACTTTTTCCCACTTATTCTTAGAGGTTTTGGTACTTGGAAATTTGGTTTGTGACACCTTCAGTTGTATCAGATGTGAATCTAGCTCATTGTATGACCTTTTTAACTCTTAAAAGTAAGCAGATAATAACTTACAAGTTAATAATATAAGGTTTTACTAATATTACTACTACTACTACTACTACTAATAATAATAATAAGTATAATACTGTAGAAAGAGAAAGGGGCTAAAAACAGAACCCTGGGGAACACCTTGAGTAAGAGTTAATGATACGTTTTAAAATATAGAGTAATAAACTGTTTCTCGTGTTTCTCACAGGCGATCTCCAGGCTTTGTGACGACACATATAAAGACTTGAGAAAAGCAGCCAAGAAGCGCTCAGCAAGTGCAGATAACCTGATAGTGGTCAGATGGTCGCCGGCCATCATATCCTAATAACGGTGTTCACGAGAGACTGAGAGAAAAAGACTGTCAGAAGAAGCGTTCTCTAAGAGGACACATACGTGCTTAGTACCTCCACAAGACTCTTGAGCCAGAGGTTTTTATCTAAAGAGTGTCCTTGCTGGTCGTACGGCTGCTGTATATACAAGACACCCACACAAAGATCACTTTCCAACCTGTGGAAGAGAGGAGGACACTGCTACCGCAGTTCAGAAAAACTGGAGTATGTGAATATAAACGAGGGAGAAAGACGCCCAATGACTGGAACAGCATTCCAACAGCTCTGTGTCATACGTGTTTGCCATTCTAGGTGAGGAAGTATCCGTACTGTGTTAATTCATCTTGTATGGTTAGAAAATGTCCACCTGGATGCTCAAGGATGTGTCGTATCAAGATCAAGATCCAAAATCAACCACTTCTCAAGATATTTCTTAGCTATTCTTCCATTGCTTAAATTATTTCTCTCCAAATGGCTCTGAGCTGATCAAATTAAAAAAAATACCACTGTTCTTACATACATATGTAACATTTTATCACATTAAGATTTATGTTCAATTAAAAACATCATTAATGGTGGTTAAAATGAGTCTTAATGCAAATTAATGGGAAACTATAAATTTGGACCTCTTTGTTTAGTCTGATTATTTGATCGTTTGTTTTTGTTTTTTGTTTTTTTTCTTCAATTTGTAATACCCGATAAATGCAGTTTGCACTATTTAGTCTTATTATATACGAGTAAAGGAAGCTGACTTTGTATTTTCAAAAGGACGGTGTTGTGTAGAGTTTCCATATGAAGTTCCCGGGACTTTCCTTTGGAAACACAAGATTCGATAATTGAATGCCTTCAAATAATACGTTTCAATTGAAAATGTACAATGTCAAAATGGCCTGAAATTGGAAGTTTTAATACTGAAATCAAAGGTTTTTCTTCTGTAGACCCAACAATGACATTCCATCAATGACCATGAGCGTGACCATTTCTTTATAACCTCAAACGGCAGATATGCACATGCTGTGTCACTCATTTCCAGTTCCCAAAGCAATACACTGTGTTCTATCTATTCCGTACAACACCTGCTGGAAAGATTGGAGCTGATATTTGAAAGGCTCCTGGGGAACTTTCAGATAACACTGAGTTAAAATTGGTGTTTTGAAGTCAAAATACTGGTTATTAAAGTGAGGCTCCTTGTGCCCCTGCGATACAAATGTTTGGACTGATTGCAGTGCTTTATTTCTTCATTACCAGAGACTGAATTGAATAGGCGAGAAAGAGGAGTTCCTGCTGTATCCACTGCCGTCACCTGCGATGCCTGCGTTTAGCGCGGGAAAGGGCCTTAGATGTAGAATAAGAAATTAACCATTTTATCATCCCTTCTCATTAAGACAGGGAAATATGTTTTTAGTAGTGCTGTTAAATGATTAATCACATACAAAATACGTTTTTTGTTTGCATAATATATGTGTGTGTTCTGTGTATATTATGTATATATAAATACACACATACAGAAAATGTGTGCATGCATGTCTATATATATATATTCATATATTTAATATAGAACAATAACATTTATCTGAAACATATACATGCATGTGTGTGTGTGTATATTATATATATTATATATAATAAATATACACAATACACGTACAAATATTATGTAAACAAAAACTTTTTTGGATGCAATTAATTGGGATTAATGTTTGACAGCACTAGTTTTAGACAGCAGAGTTCGTTTTTAAATCAGTTCTTCCCAATTCAAAGCAAGTGTTGAATGTTTCATTGGAAATGATTCGTTATGTTATCTGTTGAGAGTAATTGAGACATTTTCATTAGTGAGACTTCACTCAGAAACACCTTGAGAATTAGAACTTCCAAAAATATATTTTGTATATTGTACATAAACATACTTAAATAAATGTAATTATGATCTTCAGATATTTATATGTGACCAGTATTTACTTTGGTTAATTCCTGAATTCTGGATACACATTGTGAGAGATATTAATGTCAGATGTTTTATTAGGAATAAGTCAATCTGGAATCCGACACCGTTTCTAAGCGCTGTCATTGAGGTGTTTTCTTTTTGTCGTAATCTGGCGATTGAATTTCCAGTTGAGTTTAACCTTTTTTGTTCTGCATCACAACAGTGACGAAGCAATTTAACAATGTTGTTGTTGACATGAATGTAATTCTGAAATCGTTTTTTTTTTTTTTGCAGCAATGAAAACAGTATTTTTTCCCTTTGCTTCAGATGACATCAAAATGGCCATTATATTCAAGCAGTATGTGCTTATTCTTACATTAATTCTAATTCATTTTATCTCCAGTGCCCAAAAGCGTCTTAACATTTTACTTAAAACAGTTAAATCTAAATATAGTGCACACTTTGTGTGTTTTGTATACAATGCAGTATGTAGGCCATGTGATGCTAACATATCTGACTGGACATACAAAGATCAAATATTTCCTGCAAAATCAAAAGAAAAAATGATATATTGCAAGAAGAAAATTAAGCCTATTTTAGGATGATACGATTGTATTGTCATTACATTAGGGTGGCTTAATTATCTCATTCATACAATATATGATTTTTAATTGATTTGAATTTTGTGGTGAAATATGACCTAGACATGTTCTTGACATGTTTCGTGAGAATCACTCCCTGAGCAAAGTACTCATGTTTAGATACTTTTTTATCAGAGACATGATACTAGACAAAACATGCAACTAAGACCCAGATGTCTGTGTTGGTTTATTTCCTTAAGATGAAGAAAGATTGACCAAAGCACTTCTCAAGGAAGGTCTGTCTTTTGCTAATGGAGGCTCATTTTAAGAGTGCTGGAAACTGTTTGAAATCAGGGGAAGCGTTTGGGGAAGCAAACGCAATCATGAATGGAAAGACTGATTTGAAGATTGTATTGTATTTATTTTCTGTGAGCATGTGGGGATCTGAAGGCGGTGTTATAAACTCCAGTCCTGATAGGAGGCATTGGGCAGGCGAGTGGCGAGTTTTAGCCGTGTGCACTGAACTCTACCTCTGCATAGAGTCTTTGTTTCTCATGTAATACCTCTATCTTGCGCTCTCTGGCTGTTTCTCTGTAATCTTTCTCATTTTCATTGCAATTTCTAGGAACTTACAAATTCAAATATTTCAGAACATTTATACTATAAGTGGTTTCTTGTGAAAAAAGAAAGAAAACTGCTGTAGTTGTGACTTTTTAATTTATGATCGGTCACTGGTTGTATGCCTGTTATTATGAATAATACATTGTTTTGTCATTTGTTTCTGTTCCAAAGGTCAAACCCTTCTTCAGTATGTTTTCAGTGGCTGAATCCTATCTCTCATGTATGATCTTAGTTGATTCTACTTTCTGTTGAACTAAGTGAACCCGTCCGCCCAGGAGCTGGAGGCTACAATGGTCGCATGCGGTTTTCTTTTGGTTCTCAAACTATGATTTTAACTGATGCTCCCAGTTCAGAAGCAATGTTTAGAAACTGCCACAAGAATAAACTTTTAAAAGTTGCAATAAAAACTGGTCTAATGTGTTTTTAATGAGTCTCATCATCACATTATATAAGCTGTATAGGGAGGACTGGGTCATATTTTTCATGGTAGGATTTATGTATTTATTTTATTATATATTTTTATATACTGCTTAACCCCTTTTGCTATAAAAACAATGTTACAGCTTTTGTGTTAGCTTTTTGTGTTTTTGTGCCAAAAGTGTTTTTGTGTGTGTGTTAAAACAGAAAACTTATATTGAAGCTTTTCAGAGACTGAAAAGTATAAAACATGAAATTTAATAATTCACAGCTATTTTTTTTCTATCAATTTGACCCACTTTTTAATTTTCAAGCTGTACATATGAATAAATGAATACCTGTAGTGACTATTTGCACACAGACGTGCAAATTACTGTATGTGATAGTATAATATTATTTGTCCTTTATGGTATGTATTGCTATTTTTATATAATTTGCCTCATTTTCTCAAACCCTTGCATGGTTAAAATAGATTTCTCAAAATGATTTCCAGTGCTAACCGCCGAAAAACAACGTTTGACAATGCTTTTTATATTTTTTTAAATGTGAAACTCAAATGAATCTCAATTTTGAGTAAACTTTAAGATTTAATTTTCAGAGGTTCTTATGTATTTCATATTTTAGTGTTTGACAAGTTACAGTAAAGGTGTTCTGCTTTTTTGACTCTAGTGTTTCTCTGATTGGTAAATTGCATGGAATGTGGGTCAATGTTGGAAAACATAATTTACCATACTTCTCGACGGATTTAACTAGAACCCACTGACAGAGATAACAGACATTTGTGAACTTTGAACCCTTGCAATAACTAAATTTGGTCTCATAAGTATTATCAAGAGAATAGCAATTTATAATATTTTGTATTGTTATTATTCAGTAAATACTGTGTATAAAATCTAATTTACTGTTCATTGTTATTAGATATGGAACATTGGAGCTAGAATAAAAGATTTGATGCATTTTACCTGACCCAACAAATTCAGCCAGAAGTTGCACTGCACCTCATTTAATGAAATAAATAGTTCAATGACGTCCAAAAATAGAGCATCAACTATAACAGCAAGCCACTCTGAAACGAGAGCATATGGTGCATGCATTTCCATCCTAAGTCTTTGACTTTGCACCTCTAAATGTGTCCCCGGTGAACTACGCCACTACTTACCTTAAAATATGTCTGTATCTAGCAGAGCCGGCCTGCTAATCCAACTACAGAGATACAGAGGCGAAAAAGAGACGATTATAGAAATATTTGAGACTGTAATAAGTCATCTGGGACATCCAGTATCTGTTCTAAATTTCCAATAACCACAAATGTGGGAAATGTATTTGTGTGTTGAAAAGAACACATTTGGTTAGGCTTGCAAATGCTGTATTATTTGCATTGTCTCTCCAATGCAGGCATAAAATTAAACTGTTGTTCGCCTAATCGCTTAAAAAAACAGGATTTGCTGTACTCCTGGTGTAATCAATCTCATAAACACGTTCCAAAATAAGAACTTGACTATACAAGACAGATTAATAATAATATTTAAGCGGGGTGCCTGACACAAAGTAGCCTTTATTTTTGCAAATATTTATTGTTAATGAATACATTTACGTTTTTATTTATAAAGTGATTGCAAAATAATTACGTAACTTACAAACCTAATTTAGGTCCACCATAGTTTAATGTGTCAAACACGTTTTAAAGTAAGTGTTCACTACCCAAGCAGCTGTCAATATAGTTTGCATACCCCGTAAGTCTCCATTCATTAGAACACAATCTGTCCAGATGTCCCTCATTCAGAGGTGGTTTAGACAGGGCTAAAAGCTTCTGGAGATTCCACTCTGATCCCATGACATCCAGTCATGCCGAACACCTCAAGGACAGATTGAATAATGTAATAACTATTACCCCTAGCCACCTAGCACATCTCTAACAGAAGCCAACCAAAAATGTCCTTGTAGAATTCATATGACAAGTTGAATTAATTTGCTGCATGACCTCAACACCCGACACAAAACTTAGACACAAGTATGCCAAAGTCTTCAGTTTCCTAAAAGGTTCAAATAAATGAAATTCACGTCAACACAAAATGTCTTTCCTAACGATTCTGCGACCCAAGACCTTGTGTGACTTACAACTGTACCGTCATCGAAATGCTTTCCATCATACATGAGAATTTAATTCGGTTATTTGATGCCTGATCCAGCAAGTTATTCTCCTGTAAGGACAAACAGAGCCCAAATATCACAGCAAGGCCTGCGTGCCGACATGCCTTTGGTGGGTAAGAATAGCCTCACAATGGAGCTCACATCTCTCGTCTTCTGTTGTCTGGGAACAGTTGTTGTCAGGACAGAGGCAGAGGTAAGATGGGAAGCCAAGTTGGTGGATACGTGTGAGTCTTGCCGTTGCGGATTTCTCCTGACCGGGAATTTGAGTGCTTGTAAATAAGGCTTATTTGTAATGCCCACTTGGACTGAGTTTAATACAGACTGTAAAATATTGTTCTTGTGTGGAATAAAGTGGGCTGTGAGTTGACCAGTGGGATATCCTGGGTTTGGAAGCCTAATTCTGCTGGCATGGCTAAACAGACTGCATCTGAAATTATCTTCATAACTTTGAACCACAACATCACCCTCATAGGTATGTGCACGGTTTTGGTATTTTAATACGAATTCATACAGGAGCTCCAGAAAGTATTTGGGCACTTAAGTGCAAACCTTCAATGTCTAAATGTAATTGTATTAGATTTTCAAAACATTTGTTTTAAATATAGTACATTAGTACATAGTAAAAGTTCACCTAAATGTCTGTTAGATTTTAAATCATAAAACAATAGACATACTGTTGAAAAATTAAGATGAAAAGTATTTGGACACTTACTGGTTGTTAAACGCGAGTGGATGTTGCTAGGAAAAGTGTTAAACTACATCTGGTTACTCTCCAAAGTTACCTGTGTAAACTGAGTTCTTCTACAAAAAATCACCTTTAGACCAATTCCTTCGTGTGAAAAATGGCTAATTCGTTGGCAGATGCCACTTATTTTCCCTTAGTTATTTATGTTGTATCTAATGCAATGACATTTGTACATTCTGAACTGTCCAAATATGTTTGGGGAGCCACTGTATCACTGTATATGGCATGTGGACAAATATCACAGGTATAAAAATTATATAATCCAGAATGATTTGCCAACACTATCTCACGACCAATTTTTACGTATTTTACAAGGTTGCTAATTCGTACAAATTCGTTTGACCTCACAAATTTTGTATGAATTCAGTGAGGGGTATGTTTAGGGGCAGGCTTGGGGTGGTCATTCTTATGGAATCCTATGAATTTTCCCTTGCAAAATACATACTTTTTTCACAATTCATACAAATTCGCACAAGTGAGGTCATACGAATTTGTGCAAATTAGCCACCTCAGAAAATGTGCATGAATTACCATGAGATCGGGTTGTGATTTGCTTGTATAAATATTCTATCAATTATTTATTTATATTACTTTTTTATATAAAATACTATTAAGAGACAAAATTCTTTATAGTATAAGTAATATAGTAAAAAAGAGCAAAGTTTAGACAAAAAAATCATAGCATCGAGGGCAATATCCACTGAATATAAAGAGTAAAACTGATATGATTCTACCAATGTTCTGCTACAGATACTCAACATAGGGCCATAGCTTATATGTTGCCATTAAAGTAATATCAAAGATCAGTTTGTCAAAAGAGTACTTGTCTAGTTTATTCAGTTAACTTGACAACATTAAGTCAATTTCCAGACCAATTTCAAAGGAACATAATAAATGATAAGTTAAACTGACAAAGAACTGTGTGCTTTTCTCCTTAGGGAAAGCATGGCTCATCCTGGTGGTATTCCTTAGAATCCTGGTCCTGCTGTTTGCTGGTTACCCCCTCTACCAGGATGAGCAGGAAAGATTTGTGTGTAACACCATTCAGCCCGGTTGTGCCAACGTGTGCTACGACACGTTTGCCCCTCTTTCCCTTTTCCGATTCTGGCTGGTGCAGCTCACAACCCTTTGCCTTCCCTATGTGATGTTTGTCATCTATGTGATCCACAAAGTGAGTTCTGGTCTACCTGCTGACAGTGGAACCTCGGAGTCCATTAAAGCAGACTCCATCTATAAGATCCATCAAGAATCATTCAGGAAAGCATCTCTTTGTAAAGCCGTCGTGAAGGCTGAGAAGGGACGGGTGCAGTACTTCACAGGAGCCTACATCTTGCAACTGTTGCTTCGAATACTTGTAGAAGCTGGATTTGGAGCTGCACATTATTACTTGTTTGGCTTCCACATCCCCAAACGCTTCATGTGTCAGCAGCCACCTTGCACAACAGTGGTGGACTGCTACATCTCTAGACCCACTGAGAAAACCATCATGCTGAACTTCATGTTGGGGGCAGCCGCTTTGTCCTTGCTGCTAAACGTGTGCGACCTAATCTGTGCTGTCAAGCGCTCCGTAAGGCAAAAAAGCAAAGGAAAGATGCTAGTAGAGAAGATGTACGCTGAGGAGCAGTACTTCCTGTCAGGGAATGGGAATCAAGTTGTGGACGCCAGCATCCAGCCAACTCAAGATGTGATGGGACCGGGAGGGTTCCGCAAAAGAGGGATCAGAAACTCAAGTGGCGATGAAGCTGCTTCCATTCTTTTGGACGATGACCCTCCACCACCCTCAACTCTTGGAGGAATGCCTACAATTGCTGGAATGCCTGGTTCCAACAACAATGACGACAGCAGCAGCTACCAACCCACCCAAGAAGAGGGGATGGTAAGAGAGGGCAGTGAAGTAGCACTGTACCCCAGCGAGCCTTTGGCGACTCCTAGATCTGTCCGAGTCAGCAAACGCAGTCGTCTCAAACCTCCACCACCTCCACGAAGGGACAAACTAACTGCTCAAGGTGTAATTGATGTCTCAGGAGCGACAGCGTTGTGTACCAGAAGAGTAGGACAATACACTCTGGTAGAAATGACCACCGGTGAGGACGTACCAACTTGTAATGGAGATGGACAAGCAAAGAGGTCGGAATGGGTTTGACTGTCTCTCCAGATGACTAAGAAGCTTTATTTTTTAAGCATTGTAAGTTGATTGGGACTGGAACAGAGTGACTTGATTGGAATAGTTTGCTTGGAGAAACAAGGTGAAATGAGAGGTATTATTAGATGCCAACGGCATGGATACATACCAACCCTTGGATCAGCTCTGCCCATCAGCATTCACCTGCCTCTCATGTTTATGTTAGCGCATAAAGCCAGACGGGCCTTGACCTGCCTTGCCCCTGTGACAATCAAGGGACACTGAAGGCCTTTCTAAAAACAGGTCCGTTGCAACCACCCGGGTCTCTGAGGTTAAGCTAAGACTGACATACGTTCTGCTACAACAGGGGCGGCCATCAAACAAGAACAACCCGAGGGTAAAAAGGTGCTTTAAAGGTCCTCCAAAATCCTCCAGCCTGCAAAAACTCAGGAACTGTCGATTTTCAGTCAACTGGACCCCATCATAAAGCAATTACTGCCCAGGCTGCTTTTGTATTTATGGAGGTAGCTTGTAACACTATTTCAAGGACCCGCTGGGGTTTGGTTTGGAGCTTTAGAACAAACACTTAAAATAGTGTCCATAATCTGGTGTAACACGAGAGCAAGACGATGCGTGGCTTTCAGACTTTCAGAAGCGAGCCGCAACATGTAAACGGTTAGACATGTTAGCTTGGACAGTCACCTAGACTGCAGCCCTCCTGTCCTCACAATGTCAGTCATGTGTCTTATTATACACGCCAGGGACTTCTGGGATTGACTATATATGGAGTTTCTTTATGCATCACTGATGATGATTTGTAGTTGTAGTTTTTTGTCTTTTCTTTTGCTGCTAGATGCTAGGGATCTTTAGTCTGATGTCAAATGGTTTGCAAGTCAGTGACTCTTTGGGATTGTTTTTATTTTATTACCAGACCAAATCACACTTCCCCTTAAAAGGGCAGAGAAATATTATTAATATTTCACATATTACACAACTTTAACTGGTGACTATTACAGAAAGGACAGACAGCATGAACTCCTGCATCTCAAAATGCAACACATTAAATTTCAGTTACATTTAATTTAATTTCAATTGTGATGACAGCTGGATTTCAAATGGAAAATAACCATTTCCAAGATGATAACTGGATCCCACTCGTGTAAGTTCATGTGACCACAGAGTAACATATTACTTGGAGACTCTAGTAATGTGCTGATGAGTCGACTCAGGTGTTTTTGATTAGAAAAATGTGTACTGTTTGGTATGCCACCAGAAACAGGGTTGGGAAAACCTACCATAGATGAACATCCTATTAAAACTGACAAATAATGCCCTCCAGTGGAAAATACATGCACAGAACTCAAGTCTAAAGATGTCCTTCACTACTGCAAATGTTTGCACCATCAATGTGCAATAAATGCAATTACATTAGCATCTACATTATTTCAACTGAGTGTCTTTGACACTTATTCGGGAGACTTATAATGTTTATATACATGTTTCTATAAATATACAGTTTGTATGTATATGTAGGCCTATTGTAATACTAAAACTTCGCTGTAAATGTAAACATTCTTAAATGTAATTTAGCTTTTACTGCATTGCATAGCATAGCATTACCAACTAGGGGTGTATTTCCCAAAAGCATCGTTAGCTAAATATGGTGGCAAGTTCCATTAATGGAACAGAATGACATAATTTCCGACCATAGTTGATTTTGGGAAACACACCCCAGGAAGGCTAAAGGTGTTTATAAAGACTACAACAAAGTTACAGTTTGCCAATTATCATGCCAGTTATTTTTGGGTGTGAGAATTGTCCTCTAATGGCTACAAAATTAGACAGTGCATGTAATTTAGATTTTGTTTTATAATGCTTATCATTATATTGTCACTACAGTAAGTGCAAAATGTGTTTTCAGAAGAAGAAAAAACTGAAAGCTGTATTTGAACACTGCACAGTCAGTTTGTTCTTGATGTCACATATTTAAGGAGTGATCTAATATTAAAATAAGAGATGTTTTGGAACCAAGGAGGCCTGGAAACGTACCTGTCACATGTGCAGCATTCACTGTTCCTGCTCTCACTGAGACTCAGTGCTCTCTGCTGGCAGGAGTTGATACTGCACTCCTCTGCTTCAGTGAATCTTTATTGAAATGGTAAGTTTCATTGTGACAGGGCTCGTAAAACTGGCGTCATCTAGCGCCCCGGAAGCTGTCTTTTTGTCTATTTTATTTAAATAGCTAAGAAGCTCAAAGTTGTTATCCAGGTGTGATTTATTGTCCTGACCGCTGCTCAAAGAGGCGCGTGGACGGCGTGTCACGTGGTATTTGTTAGTTTTCTCAGCACTGTTGAGTAAAGGCAAATCATAGTAATTTGTGATTACTCGATGAGGCTTTTGTTGATTCATTTGATAGAAATTTCATTTGCATGTCAGATTTCAATTTTAAAGATTACTTATTTAGTTTTAATATTTCTCTAATAAGGTATGAAACATCCTGAAATTGGAGTGCTATTGGTTTTATTGCTTTCTGAGCGCTAGCACTTTCTTGAGAAATATAACTTAGACAACATTTGTCGCCTAGTGGTTTTATGCCTGTGAAATATATATATATATATATTATAATAAATCAAGGGGGTGGTGTGGTCCGGGGGTTCAGTGGGACTCCTGTGGCTAATTTTACACAATGATTAAAAAATTGGTCTCATTTTTAAAAAGGTTTATATTTAATGAAAAAAATATCCTTATTAAACGAGCTATTATTTGTAAGTTTTTTTTCAGGGGCCTGAAATGTCAATGTCAGTGTCAATATTGATAATTAAACAATATTTAGCTGACTGTGTTTTCTTGGCTGGTTTAGGTCTATCATGGATAAATAAATATGATAATAAATCGCCAGTAGGTGGCAGTTTTAATAGATTACTTACTGATTCATTCATAATATCAAACGATTTGTTCAAAACGGCTGATTCGATAGAATCGTAACAGGTGAGGCCACATGGCCTGGGTTCGACTGTCAACTGAATGTTTGGCTTAATATTGTCACTGTCTAATATTTACGGCCTCGCGCACATGTGCTAATATACAGAACAGTACATTGCTTGTGAAATAAAAACGTAAAAACTCATACATGGGTATTTTTTACTGCATTGCTGGAATTATAAGGGCCTTCTAACTGTATTCTAGTGGACTTCATCGTGCAGTGAGTGCTTTTGGACCATCAAGACGTGTTTTTATTATATATTTATTTATTATATTTTTCTCAAAGTTGGATAATGTCAGCTTTCCTATCATCTCTCAGTCCCTCACAGTCACATTATGTCAGGAGAATGTCTTTAAATTCTAATCAAGAAAAAATCATACCTTCTTTTGTCTTATTTTAAAGAGCTTCGCAATTTGCGCTTTAGCCATTTTGCATGAAAAATGCCAAAATTGCTTCTGCTCTTGCGCAGTTTTTACAGCACCAAGTTCTGATTGGCCAATCGCCGTAATTACAGCTACCAATGATGAGTTAAGAGAATTTTTACAACTTCAGAAGTATCGATAATGTGCAGCTATTGATAATAATCCAAAGGGGATGGTAAAACCAAAAAAAGGGGATGCTTTTTGTCCTTTTTTTCGACCAGGGGATGCAGTTAAACATAACTGTAAGTCTTTACATCGGGCACAAGGTGGAGACACAGTACAGCAAAAAAGTAGTTATATTGTCAGCAGTTTAATAGGAATGTACTAAAAAAACAACGTAATTGTTTTAAATGATATGCCTTTTGTTATAATAATAATATTATTATTATTATGAAGGATTTTACATCAATTTCAATTATTATTAGTTATTCTCTTTCAAAGTATCATGAATCCACCCAAAAGTTTTGTTTGTGTAAAGGTATAGATGGAAATACCACAGCAAGTTATTTTTTTAAGTGCAGTGCTAACAGAAATGGAAAAGTGTGACACCTTTAATAATCAAATATCCTTCTGGAAGGTTTAAACTAACGTATTGTATCAGAGTCTATCAGAGTTATTGCACAGAAGCACTCTTGTGTCCTTTCACTAAACATACTAAGTAATAGTTGTATGCACACCATTTTACATTTGCTAAAATAAACTGAAATATTGTAACAGGACATTCCAAGCTAGAAAAAAACCTGACATGTAATATGACACAAAAGTAACCGTTTCGATGTCATTCTTTGTCTAAGGGTCTCATTGGAGTTTCACAGAAAGGCTCTGTAAGGGACCACCTGTAGGTTTTCATTCACCTTCTCTGTGAGTGGAACTACTAGTAATACAGCTCAAATTCAAAAAGGACGTTTTGATAGTGTTAAAAAAATCTAACTGTCACATGCCTCTAACAAAACATGGCTGGGGCCCGAGCTTCAACACATTTCTATAACGTCGATCAAAGGACAACGCTCTCAAATTAGACATGAAAAACCATGTGCATCAGTCTAAAGGTTCTATCTACACGGCACCTTTAATTCCAGACTTTAAAAGAAAGATCAAAGTCTCCCAGATGAAAAGAACCCGTTTCCTACGTTTAAACCCCATTCCCCAGCCCTCTTTTACTCAATTAAGTAGCAAGCACGTGAAGGGTTCAACAATTATGGAGATTCTCCAACACAAGGCCCTCGTCTCTAATTAGGCCTCAGATAGCTAAAAGAGTTTCTCTCAACAGAACCCACAAAAGCATCTTCAATGGGAATGACCACAAAGAGCCGACGGGGAGCACTCATTACCAGAAGCTCCCTCAGCATTAAAACAGCACTTGGAGAAATTCAGATTCCTCAAAAAGTTTTTATTGTCAAAATAAAAGTCATATTTGCTTTGCATGTGGCATCTACACTATATACAAATGTACAATAATCTTATAAATCATCTTTTATACACCATTTACAAGTTTGTATAAATACATTTCGCAATTTAAAAAACAAAATGAACAACAACCCGTATATAATAACAATAACAATAATAGGGCACTAAAAAATTAAGGCTTATTTAAACCATCTTTGATTGTTCAGACCATTCAAAACTTGTCTTCCAACAACGCGTAAAAGTAAATGACACGAAATGCTGCAAGCTGGGGACATGTCTTACTCCAATAGGAACAATGTAATGCCCGAAATTCTCCTTAAGAGGGACTGATTGCATGTCATGTCCATATCAATAGAATGGAATTAGCGCAACGTAATTCTTTCTGCGTCGCTGCATTGTTTCAACCAGTTCGTCCGCTAATAGAACCCATCAACAAGTTAATTTGTATGCAAACGACTGAAAAGAATAAGAGACCCCCCGACAATTAAGAGGGTTAGTTGTTTCAGACCTGGGACAAAGGCATCTGCTTGGGGCAGGACACCGAGCTGGCGGTACCGGACCTCCACGTTAATCCCGTGCTCACGTCACTGTACATGGAGCCACCGGAGCCCTTGCTGCCCCAGCAGCAGCGCGTGCAGAAACTCCTCCAGGACTCCAGGGTCTTACCGGACCAGGTCCAAACTCCAGAGGTGATGCCCACCAGAAGGCACATGAAGTATTTGAGCATAAAGACGGCATAGTCCGGCCTCTTGATCTCCTGCTCCAATAAACACGAACAGTTATGAGTGATCTCCCAACTTTGTCTGTTATGCTGCTCGTAGAAGTAACACGCCACGATGATGGTGGCGGGAACCGTGTAGAGCACCGTGAAGATCCCGATCCGGATCATCAGCTTTTCGAGCTTGTCCGTTTTAGTGCCACCCTGCTTAATGACACTTCTGATCCTGAACAGCGACACGAATCCAGCCAAAAGGAACATGGTGCCGATGAACAGGTAGATCACTAGCGGCGCCAGCACGAAGCCCCGCAGGTTGTCCAAGTTCTGGTTGCCCACGTAACAGATCCCGGCGACCGGGTCACCGTCCACCGAGCTCAGCGCGAGCACGGCGATGGACTTCATGGACGGGATGAGCCAGGCGGCCAGGTGGAAGTACTGAGAGTAGCCCGCGATGGCCTCGTTGCCCCACTTCATGCCCGCCGCGAGGAACCAGGTGAGCGAGAGGATGACCCACCATATCGAGCTGGCCATCCCGAAGAAGTAGATCAACAAAAACACAACGGTGCACAGCGCGGGGCCGGTGGTCTCGTAGTGGATGTGCTCCACGTCGTACTCCCGGTTACACGCCACTTTTTCGTGCCCGGCAATCAATCGCACAATGTAGCCGATCGACACAAACATATAACACGCCGAGAGGAAAATAATCGGGCGCTCGGGGTATTTAAAGCGCTCCATGTCGATTAGAAATGTAGCGACGGTGGCGAAAGTGGATATGAAGCATAACACCGACCAGAGTCCGATCCAGAAGGCTGTGAAAGTCCGCTCGTCCTGGGTGAAATACGGGTTGTGACACGGCATGGCGCAGTTCGGGATCTGACCCGTCTTGACGCGGTTGTACAGCGGGTGTCGGTCGCTGTTAACCACCACCATCGGCGCGCGACACTGGCAGCCCGGCTCGCAGGGTTTACTCGCTTTGGGTACGACCCCCGCTCGCCCGCTTTTCTTTTTGTGCGGATTGAAGGCTTTGCTGGGGTAGTTGGTGGGTTTGGACAGCACCGGCGACACCGTGGTGGAGTCGGTTCGGTTGTAGTCCATGCACAGCGTGTCTGGTGCTCCCTGCACGGGTAGCAAATCGCACCTCATGCGATCCGGCCAAGGGAAGCCGTACTGCCGCATGAGCGGGGCGCAGCCCGCCTTGGCTCGCTCGCATACGCCCCGGCACGGCGGCAGGGGTTTCTTATAGTCCTCCAGGCATATGGGGGTGTACATGCTGCACAGGAAGAACTTGAGATCCGGAGAGCACTGGATCTCCACCAGAGGCCAGAACTGGTGCACCTCCAAGCCGGCTTCGTCCTGCGTGTCGTGGTTGAACTGGTTGGGCATGTAGGTGTGGTTGTAGCCGATGCCCTTGCACAGAGGAACGGCTATCTCCTGACAGGTGATCTCCTTGGCCGTGGTGCCGCTTGACCTGGGCAGCAGGGCGAGCGCGAGGAACAGGTAAATCCCCAACAGGTAGCACTCCATTATTTTCTCCCCCCTCCAGTCAACACGAGCAATGCAGCGCTGGAAACCGTTCAGTTCAGATCTTGAAGAGCAGACCCATCTCCGCTTCACTTGTTTGGCACGGACTCGCGGTTGGGTTGCATACCGAGAATAAATAGCCCTCGGCAGGCAAAATGGCTTAGGGAATAAATGTAAGCTGCTCGTATTTCCTCTCCTTGTTCCCGCTCCAGCGATTCGTTCCAAAACAAAGCCGCGTTTTAATAGCCTAAACTTCTCTGTTTACAAAAACACTCCCGGTGTAAACGCGTTTTCTGCATTCGTTCCGTTCACGAGAGCCTTTCTCATACAAATCAGTGCAGTGGAGTAGGACGCACTGAGTATAAAAGACAGCCGAGCGGACACGCCCCCCATGTGCCGACAGCCAATCACAAAGCGGCGAGGGCGGGTCGCCCAGACGTGTCAATCACGTTTGCTTAAGGTGTACAATTGCAGAACGTTGTTTTTGAAAAGGAACACAAATTAGATCAAATATACAAATTTGTGCCTGAAGGAGGCAGATTGCATACAACAAATGTAATAAATGCAATTAGCTTTTGTATTGAATCTCTAATGTATGGTTTTATGTTATTTGATATATTTGTTTACTAGCAGTGTGAATTATGAAAAGTCTATAGATTGCTTTATTGTGGCGAAAGTGGATGCAGAACTATATTCAAATATCAGACAATCAACTGTTTTTATTTATCTTAAATGTTCTATTCTATATAACTTATGTATTTATTATTGCATTATTTCAATACATTGACTACCACAGAAAATAATTTCAAAAGAGGCATTATTTGTGCTGTAAAATTATATTTATTTATTTATTTGGAGGACATGAAGACAAGCTGTTTATTGAACAGTGAGATTGTTGATACAAATGTATATCAATGCATAAGTTTGACTTTGATTTTACTGCTCAAAATGTAAAATAGAAATAGAAATGTTAAAGCTTTTTAGAATTTCACTGAAATATAAACTGCGGTGTGACAGTACATATACACGTGGCCATAAAACTGCATGCACAATATTCATAAACGACTTGTTAAAATAGTTGTATGTAGGTTACCGCATGCCACACTGCTCGTTAACAATCCATATTTAAATGAACATTCAACAGTTTGTGGCTTTGGGTCCAGCTGCAATTTCACCAGCACATGTTTACTGTCCGAGCCTCGTTATTTCAGCCTATTATTGTATGAAGCTTTGCATAGATACAGAATATATATAATAACATAGAGCAAGAGTCCATCTCATCGGGCCCCCTAATGTATTGGGGTTAATTTGTGAATGATAGGGCCCGGCGGGGGGCTGTCCCGCGGGTGGAGCGCTGGAGTTGATGTTTTAATGGAGGTGTGGATGCGCGGAGCTCCTGCAGAGGATGTAATTACTGCAAACTCAAGAACAAGCAAAGCAGTTTGTTAAACAGTGGCAGCGGACAAGCAACCCTTCCCCCAACTCATTACCACAGGCCGTCTTAAAGGAAACGCAATGTAATAGTAAAATTAAAGAGTGTAAAACAAATGATTAAAGAGCTCCTTCACAAATACTTTCATGTTCAATAGCTACAGAAGGAGTTTTTTTAACAGATTGTATGTGCGATCTCTTTGAACTATTGTCCGGTGAATAAAAAGGCCCATACGTCCATCAGGAGTAATTACATTCACCTAAATGTAATATGTTTCATCTGCTACAACTGTTTAATGATTTCCATTACAAAGCTGCGATGACGTTATGGGACATCACGAACCCGAAACCTGTTGCGCCGGTTGGTTTTTCTCCTCTTTGAGCTCCGATATCGTGATAATTATTTTACTCCTTTCTTTAGGGAAACTCGCAGGGATTTAGGAACAGGTGTGCCCTCTGAGGCTTGTGGCAAATGCGGGCAGATGAAAAGTAGAATCACTTTCACTGATTATGTCCATTATTCCCCCGGCCATATTGATTAACAGGAAGATAGAGCACACTCTGGTCTCCAGCAGTTGGAGCGTAACCTTTTACCCTGGCTCTATCCCAGCTCCGGCCGGGCTTGGGTTACATAGTGCCCGGGCATTCCAGAGTACAAATGGAATTAGTGCATCTGTTCGAAAGTTCATTTTCAAATCACCATTGAATGAGTCTTTAGAAGAGCAGAATAACACGCCTTCTCCTGTATCGGGCCGAAGGATTCTTTGTGCGCTTATTATTCGTTCTAAAGCGTGGATTATGAAGCTTCAGATGGGAATTAATTTTCTACAAGTAAGAGAGTCTTTCTAATAATACAATGTGGAGCTCAACGTGGATTTCTTTTGTAGGTTTTATTCAATCTGTTCAAATGTTGTCAGACTATAATATCCAAATCTAAAAGTAAATGTAATTAAAGGGTTGTTAAGGTCTATTTACAGTGTTTGTGGCATAATCAAATGTTTAAATAATAATACATTTTGAGCTGTAAAATGGTCTTATTCATTTATTTATTTATTCCCTTTTAATATGAGCATCTATGATATATAGATAGATAGATATTATTTAAATATATTAGGAATATAATTATAAAATGCTCTAAATATTTATATATATATTATGATTATTATTACGTTCTCTTTTTAGCAATTTTAACACATTTTATGTTAAATATTGGTACAGTTTAATCTTTTTGAATACATTTTTTTTATTATTGAGCAGCCAATCAGCAAATTATAATAATTTATGGATCATGTGACACTGAATACTGCTTTGCATCACATAAATAAATTACATCTGAAAAATATTCAAATAGAAAACAGTTATTTTAAATTGTAACAATATTTCACAACATTACAGTTTTTTTCAGTATTTTTGATCAAATAAATGCAGCCATAAGAGTCTTAAAAAAATAACATTTGAATTATTACAAACTTTGACCACCAGGGTACCTTACTGTAAATGCAATATCTCTATTTTTTTAAAATAAGGAACAATTTCAGATTATTTTCTGTTTTGATGCATTATGCCATAACTGATATAATAAATACAGCTTAATTAGTCCAAACCTGCAACATTCTGTCGAGGTGTAATTATTAGTTTTCCAATATTCACTTAACAATAATAGCTTAAGTAATCTTGTTTCCAGTAATCGCCTCTCAATATAGCAATCCTAATGACGTTGAGCATGTTAATGAAACTCTGTCTGTGTGTGCATCCATTAGCATAGTATGTATTGATTGGGTACACTGTGATTACATCTGCAGGGATCTTATCAGGGATGTTTACGTTTCATTAAGACTTTCAGCCAGACTAATAGAGCAGAATGTGTATTTGCCTAGTACCTCACTCTTTAGCACACTCTAGAGAAAACATCTATGTGTAATCTGAGTGTGAAGGTGTAAGATATGAGAGAGAGAGTCAGCCATTAATGCGGGCCGCTCGGTGGACAGGTAATGATTCACTGTGAACTGCTGCTAAACTCCGATTTATGGCTCATGCTGCAGTTATTGAGTGACAGAGAGCATGTGGAAATTCTTCTTCAGGGCTAGATGTCTTCTTCCTGATTTACCTGAGGTCAAGAGGAGACACAATTAAGCTGTCTGTAGCTGTCTGTCAGTGTGTGAGAGAACATGCGTTTTCTCCTCTACCAAATCCTGAGTCTCAACGGGAAAACAGTTCTGTTCCAAAATGAGTGAGCTGCCTGCTTAGCAACATCAAACCAACTTCTGTGTACACAGAGGCCATTCACTAAAGACTGATGCTTTCTTGTATTCCAAAACATGTATCCCAGAATGCACTGCAAGTTCAGTAGAAAAATACAAATAATGAAAAAGTCACACAAGATACGCTTGTAGATAATAAATGCACTTTAGAAACTGTTTTACAATTTTTTTTGACTAATATTTGTGTACAGCGTGCTATTTTTTATGTTTATTAGCATATCTCATACTTAGCTTAGCAACATGCTATCACCAAGCTCTGAAATCAACTGTCAGTGAGTTGAATCAGATGTTTGATTTGCATACACAGTGCACAAGTTAGCTGTCTAAGGCAAAAGATACACTATAAAAACTGATATGAAATATTTACAGTAAAAGACTGAAATAATGCGACAGTAACTGGTTAACTATAGGTTGCAATAAAAAATTTATAAATGGTTTAACATTGCATTATATGTAATTTTACTGTAAAATACTTTCAAATGTATGCTTTTCACAATTAAAAACAATAAATGATCAAATAATTTACAGTGGAAAAGATAAAAGGAAGAAGTCCCTTTTGTTATCAGTAATATATTGTACATTATGGTGTTTTGTGTTGCATTCCCTGTAACTTAGGTCATGTTTATTTCAACAGTTTTGTGTCGTGTGTTAGACTAATGGTGTTTTGTTTTTGTGTGTATGAAGCTGTGCACCATTTATGTAGAAACATTAACGGATGGGCCATTTAACTCTTCTTTTGCTTTCTGTTTTACCACTGGTCTTATTATAGTGGTTATCAGTACATTTGAAAGTAAAAAAAGCAGATATTAGAAGCTTCGGTTGTTGATTAACATTACTTAATTAAATATATGGTAATAAGTTGTAATACAAACAGCTCCATACCATTGCATAATAACTGAAAACTGTATTTTATTACAGTGAATTTCTGGCAACCACATCTGACAGTTTTCACATAAAGTTAACAGGATATTTTAAAGCAGCTTACTAGATTTCAGAACAGAGCTAGCATGTTGTTTGACTGCCGCTAAGTCAATTAACAGCCTTGTTTTAAGGATGTGTTTAAGAACTGTTGTGCTATGTTTGTTCTTTGCCCCACATTTCTCCATAGAGCGATGTTGGTGGGGGAGGGCAGGGCGGCCCAGCCCCCCATCCTCATCAGCACGTGTTTTCTTTGGGCTTGGCAGCTAATCAGTTGCAGGTGGGGCTGAGCTCCTCTTGGGTCCCCTGAGGTGGTGGAGCGCGCTCCTGGGTGTCCCCTCACCTTCAGCTCATTACCTTGACAAACAGGGCCGGCCCTGCTAATCAATCCACCGCTGAGAGCACACAAGACACGACATCTTTCTCATAGATCCGCTCGCTGTGTCTGTGTACCTCGAATCAGCAGGTTATAACATACCATAGAGCGTGCGTCAGTAAAATCCACGCAGCGTGCAGTGACGATTGACAGTGTTTTGACATAAGGTTAGGAATGTTTGTAACTTCTTGTTGCAATTGAACAATTGCATTACACATAATATGCATCACACATAACAATTTTACATATGTTAATTCATATAATATGTATTGCAGTGATTATTAGTCATATACAGTTAATTATATATATATATATATATATATATATATTAGTCATGGCCAAAAATATCGGCACCCTTGGTATAATGCACAACAATCTAATCTTTTATTGGATAATAAGAGTTTAAAATGGGGGGAATCATTATGAAATAAATTTCTCTAATACACATTGGCCACAATTAATGGCACCCTTTTATTCAATACTTTTTGAATCCTCCATTTGGCAGTTTAACAGCTCTAAATGTTCTCCTATAATGCCTGATGAGGTTAGAGAACACCTGACAAGAGATCAGAGACCATTCCTTCATCCAGAATCACTCCAGACTCTTTAGATTCACAGCTCCATGACGGTGCTTCTTCTCTTCAGTTCACCTCACTCGTGTTCTACAGGGTTCAGGTCAGAGGACTGGAATGGCCAGCAGAAGCTTGGTTTTGTGCTCAGTGACCCATTTTTGTGTTGTTTTTGAGGTTTGTGTTTGGATTATTGTACGGTTGGAAGATCCAAACATGGCCCATTATAAGATTTCTAAGAGTCAGTCATTTATTGGTATTTGATATAATCCATGATACCATGTGTCTAAACAAGACGTCCAGGACCTCCATCAGAAATATAGGCCCACAACATCAAAAATACAGCAGTATATTTCATTGTACACATGGGGTACTTTTATCCCTGTGTTCACCAAACACATCTTGAGTGTTTGCTGCTAAAAAAATTTTTTTTAGTTTCATCTGACCATAGAAGCCAGTCCCATTTGAAGTTCCAGTCGTGTCTGATAACTGAATATGCTGGAGTTTGTTTTTGGATGAGAGAGAGTATAATTTTTCTTGAAACCCTCCCAAACAACATGTGGTGATGTAGGGGCTGTTTGACATTTTTTTTAAGGTTTTATGACCCCGAGACTCATCTATTTTCTGCAATTCTCCAGCTGTGGTCCTTGGAGAGTCTTTAGGCACTCAAACTCTCCTTCCTCACCGTGCATTAGGATGATATAGACACACGTCCATCTTCCAGGCAGTTTTCGTAACATTTTATGTTGATTGGAAATTCTTAATTATTGCCCTGATGGTGGAAATGGGATTTTTCTCTGCTCTAGCTCTTTTCTTAAAGCCACTTCACTAATTTGTGAAGCTTAATTATCTTTAGCTGCACATCAGAATTATATTATTTGGTTTTTCTCATTGTGATGGATGATTAAGGGAATATGGGCTTTGTTTTCCCTCCTATTTATATTTCTGTGAAACAGGAAGCCATGGCTGGATAATTTCATCATAATCACCCTGGAGTGCTCAAAATTGTGAATATGAATGGGAATATACTTCAGAGATATTTTACTCATACGAATTTCTAGGGGTGCCAATAATTGTGTCCAACGTGTATTTGAGAAATACATTTATTTCATAATGATATTTCCCCCCATTTAAAATTTGTATTATCCAATGAAAGGTTAGAATTTTGTTTTTTTAAAAATAAAAGATCAAAAGGACTAACAATATAGATACATTTTCACAGCCTTCTTTGATCATATTTATCAAGGGTGCTGATATTTTTGGCCATGACTCTGTATATGTAAGAAAAATCTGTTATGTCTATACATTTTTTGTGTGTGTATATATATATATATATATATATATATTATAATACATAAACTTACACTCCGCTGGGGGGACTCAAAGCACCAACAGTGGGCAGCATCCACCTGGATGATGCGACGGCCCCCAGCGCCAACGCCCACCACACACCAGGTGAGTGGAGACAGTGATGAAGCCAATCAGTGTAATGAGGATGGAGGTAATGACAGAAGCCAATGGGCGAATTTGGCCAGGATGCAAAACACCCCTACTCGGACATCCTGGGATTTTTAATGACCACAGAGAGTCACGGTTTAACGTCTCATCCGAAAGACAGATATGATGCATGCAATACATGTAAATATTTTAAAAATATATTCATATATATATATATATATATATATATATATATCACTTATATATTTATAAAAACAGTTTATTTTTATATGTTTTATTTATATATATATGCAGTTGTAATTTTTTACGGCTATTTTCATTTTATTTATTTATTTAATTATTAATTTTACAATTTGTGTGACAGGGTTGACATAGAATGTAGGCACTTCAGAAAACATAAAAAAATACAACAATAAACTGCTATGTATATATACAGTACATATAATTTGTCGGGTTTTGCAAAGTATGTGTTTAATGCCACAGTGGAGTTATATCTGAATGTTAATGAAGTAAAAATGTGTCTAAATAGTTATTAGTGATTAGTCACTAGTCAATATCTCTAATAGACACTAGTTTGACCATCCAGCATAAATGACCCAACCCTACTCTCAACTTACTCTTTCTGTCTGTCTTCATTTCAGGACAGCTGAACGGTGGATGAGAGACACGTGGAGGGGTGGACTGAAAGAAAGAGAGAGAAGAGCAAGAAGTTAAGGAGGAAACACCTCACACAGAAGTTGAAGCAGCAGCAGCACAAGAAACATCCGGAAGGCTTGAAGCAGACGTATAATAAGACGGCCTCGCAGAGCGTAGCACATGAAGGCGTATTTGTTTTCTTGCTTCATTCTGTCAAACCTTTCCTGCTCCGTGGGCAAGAACCTCCAGCAAATCCACACCGGGCCCCCTCTAATGCTCATTAGCAAGAAGATTAAGACATGTTTATTTACACGCTAAAAGAGTGAGTGGGTAAACAGGGGGGCTTATTTATTAATTTACCCTTAACGATGAGTGCACTTGACAGGGCTGGATAAGAGGGAATTGATGCGAGGATGCAGGCTGTGTTTGAAGTCTGCATGGGATATCTGCCGAGGGTTGAGGTACCGGGGTGATGGAAGTAAGGTAACGTTCCCGGCGACACGAAGGCAGGGGGGGTCAAGATTGGCCCATCCTTAGGAGACCCGCAATCGCCTACGATCATGTAGCGTTTCACCCAGGAGATGAAGCCACCTCTGGATTTCTGTTTCGTTTTCTACGCCCACATGGTCTCGAGTGGAAGCTTGTTGATGGATCTGGCATCTTTTGAATAATACATGCCCTGGATAATGACTAGCGCAAAGACCCATTCGAGTATTGTTGATATGACTGTCTCGCTCTCATCTTTTACTAATTGCCGGTAGTTGCGTCTTACAGTACGGGTACTGATGAGATAAGAGACGAAACGTTATAGATTTATTGCTGGGTGAGCGAAGGTTACTGAGTAAAGGTGTGAAAGGAGGAAGAAAAGGAAGAATAAAAGTTGCCAGGGTGGAGAAAGTTTACAACTTCAGGTGTATTTCTCGACCTTTGAACAGTGGGAACAATAAACGTTCACCTTCAGGTTCAGTGGCGTGACAGCCAAGCCATGGTCGATTGGTTCAAAACCAATTTTTAAACGAAACAGACAGCTTTACATTTACAAAGTCATTAAGCACGTCACCCAGAACAAAATACTAAAACACAATGAATGCACTTTTCTTCCATGTAGTGAGGATTGCGTAACTAATTCAACCCAAGAGCAGCAATCGACCGAATCTTGAACTCGATGGTCTGCTCATTCCTAAAAATAAAGTTTCCCAAAGGGGGTTTCTATAGAACAGTGGTTCTCAAACCTGCCCTGGAGTACCCCCAGCCCTGCACATTTTGTATGTCTCCCTCATCTATCACACCTGATTCAACTCATCAGCTCATTAGTGAAGACTACAAGACCTGTGTGTCTGATATAGGGTAGACTTACGTACTTCATGGAGAGGTTTGAGAACCACTAACATAGAAGAACCATTTTTGGTTCCTTAAACAACATCTCAGTGAACAGTTCTTAAATAAGCCATTTTTCTTAAAAGACATCTAAAGAACCTTTTTATAAAGAGCCTAAAGATTCCATCGATGTTAAAGGCTCTTTAGATGCCAAGAGAGAACTTATATTTTCAAGAGTGTTAGTTAAGATGTAATGCTTGAAGGAGAAGCAGAGCCTCTTTTGTATTTGAGCACAATCCATTTCTCAAGAAACTGTGCACTTAATGTACAATACTACGCCTAGCACTCTATAACTAAGTTTAATTATGCCATAGTAATTTAGCATGACATTTGCAGAGATGGCACTTTTGCCTCTTATGTGTGATAGAACTTTGACCATGGATGTACCCAAGACTGAGAGTACCAAAGGTCAGGTTTTACCTTTGAGTGTCATAATGAAGAGCAAACAATGTCGTAATACTACTTTAAGATTTCAAAACTCCATTTTAACTCATATATTGTGAATATTAAAGGGTTTTTCCCTACCACAATATATATATAATATTTATGGCACTGAGGTGAATGCACCACAGGGAACTAATAAAGCTTATAGGGAAATCTTGATTTTTGCACTTTTTAATAAATGCTACATTTCATTATCAGCATGATCATGTAAGATTAATGAAACGCACTCCACTCTGCACTGAGAAAGTACAAAACACGCACAGAGAGACAAGAACATACTAGATTAAAGCAGACTGCCTCAATTTCACCCTATTGTAATTTGGCAGATGATAATTAGGCCATTTTAATTTGCATAACGACAGGAGGTGTTTATGTTGTGTGGTGTTGGCTAAATTAGGTTAGCAAATGACAGTGGCCTCCTTCGAGTGTTTTAATATGGTGTGATTTCATCAAACGAGAGGAGAGAAAGTGACTATAGATCTTATCTTTTAGAGATACGATGTGGCCTCAGCAGTCACACGTCATATCTTTGTGTATTTATTGACTTGAACTAAGGGCAAGATTGTCTGTTTGAAGCAATGATATGTCCTGTTAGCATTAACTGTGGCTGTGGTTGTGCTGGGGAGAGAAAAATCTAATTAAACCCTTAAACTGACTATTTTGGCTCATGAAAGATATGTAATACATAATTCCAAGCCTATAAAGCATTACATATACTGCACTTTGTAGCTAGACTGAGTTTTTTTTCTGTCCGAACCCAGTTCCAGACTGTCAGTAGCGCTAGTACACCAATAAAAGGCACATGTTTCTTCTCAGTCTGATCAGATCTCATATATATGTCCAGAACAAATACAAATTACACTAGCTACACAACCCTCTCTTTTCATTTATATGCTACACCTATGATTAAATCATATATATGCATGCATTTTGCTTTGCCATAATCACCGCAGGGCAGTATGACAGACAGAAACCTCAATCCTGACCATGGAAGAGAAATCATGTATTTTTTGTATTTTTACAATAAGTAATGAAAGAGAAGGGTAAAATGTCTCGACCTCAAATCAATAATGCAAATAGGTAATAATGAATTCAATGTTATAACCACTTCAGTTAACCACTGGAAAAGCGGCAGTATGCAGTCAGGTTTGGTACTAAGCCCATGCTAAATTTGAATACCACAAAAAAGTGACTAGTCTGAAGGTTTATTATTCTTTATTTTATGTGGTATATAAATTACAATTGTTATTATTTTATTGTAATTTTGTGTTTATTTAGACTTCTTTTGTTTCCTACCACTGACGTTATCCGCTGAACTTGGCTTGCTAGGGTCCCTCGACAGTGTTCACTGGTCCCTACTCACTGAGCACAGGGTAACTGTTGAAATTCACTCGTAACCTATGTATTCTGAACACCCTGCAGTGTCATCAAACACAGACGAAACTTGAGCGGTGCATATTAGAGGAGTTTAAGGTGTGATGCCATAATATACTTCTGTACATAAATATACAATTAATTACCATATGTTTGGGTAACATACATGTGTATATAATACATCAATG
Organism: Ptychobarbus kaznakovi; assembly: GCA_027422405.1. NCBI lineage: Eukaryota > Metazoa > Chordata > Actinopteri > Cypriniformes > Cyprinidae > Ptychobarbus > Ptychobarbus kaznakovi. The sequence goes on from CM049814.1 coordinate 17,851,786, forward strand.
TGTATGTATATGCATACAAAATATTATTATTACATTTATTTAAAATTTATTTGAAAGCCTAACCTGAGTGATAAATACATATTATGGTATTTAAAATAAGGTAATTATTCCTACAATAAACAAAATTAATTATAAAAGACATATATTTTATCATATTTAACCATCATAATGATATTTACATTCTCATGTCTAACGCAATTTATACCAATGCACAAACGTCTGGATAAACTATATTATTTGATGATAATTAATTTCAACAGTCTGAACTAAACACTAAAGCTGCAAAAGAAATTGTGAATGTATTGGCTGAAACATATCTAATGAGAGTGCTAATATATGAATTTCATACGAGTTGAGTCTAAGTGCTAATATTATATAATCCAATAAAAAGAGCAGACATATCATATAAAATATTAAAGACTTACTTAGGGAAAGAGTTTGATGCTTTATTTCAGCCGTTTCATTAGATGGAAAAAATGTAAAAATTGGAAAAAATAAAAAAAAATACAATGTCATTTTATGAAAATAAAACTTCATTATTTTTGTAATAAATAAATCCATCATTAAGATATTTTAACTTCAAATTGTTGCTTCTGGATAAAACACATCATATATTCATCTATCCATTGCTTTCTCAAGTGAAAGAACGTTGTCTCATCTGAATCGGGAGAGAAATATACAAAGATCAAGCACTGTTAAAACAAAAGCAGTCTATAACAGTTCTAAACTAATATTTGTCGGTTTTGATGTGAGAGGACAACAGGAGATGGACTTTTTCACTGGAGGAAGTGTTATTATGGATTATTGACTCATATTTTTTAGGAAGCTTAAAATATCTTTATTATTATTATTTATTTATTTATATTTGCTTCAGAAGATGTTAATTGACGGACTGGACTGGAGTGGTGTGGATAACTTGTGGATGTTTTTATCAGCTATTTGGACTCTCATTCTGACGGCACCCATTCACTGCAGAGGATCCATTGTTGAGCAGTGATGCAATGCTACATTTCTCCAAATCTGTTCTGATAAAGAAACAAACTCATCCACATCTTTGGATGACCTGAGGGTGAGTACATGTTCAGCAAATTTATATTTGTTTAAATGTATTTAAATACATACTACTATGTTTATTATGGGATAATGCCTTCTGTTTCACTTACTGATTTAAGGAATAGTATGCAGTGTACAGTGTATACTGCACATGATTCAGTATTCCGTTTCACTTTGGCTTTAATGAGATTTGCTCCACACTTCCACTCAGACAAGAAACAGTGTGATCTGAAACTAAACGTGTTCCAATCACAATACAACATACACTTGCTGCACTCAGGTGCAAAACCGCAGGCCCGCGAGCCGTCAGCGCAGCAATAGAATCTTGATTGACGCCGAACACGGCGGATCCACCCGGGGGCCCCTGACCCCGCTCTGTGTGTGAGAGCCTGAAACCTGATGATGGCCAAATCCAGTTTGGAATGGCTGCAGGCAGTGACCTGCACTGGAGGGGGTCACAGAGAAACAAAGAGCATTCAGGTACAGAGCGAGACGCTCTCCTGCTCTGATAAGAAGAGCGAAGAGGCTAATGTACAAGAGTTTGCATTGTTAGCAGCACTGAGCACAAAGATGAATGGAGCAGAGGGGCTTTTTTCGGCTGTGGAAAAAGGGTGACGGAGGTGATTGACAGGTGCATAAACACTCCAAATCCGAATAGACATTCCAGAAATTGCGAACAGTATTGAAATTATACCATACGCGGCAACAATAATCCTCTTTTGTGTCTACGAAGCTAACGCTAATTCACTTCTCATTCACAACACCCGACAATTCACCCTTTCACCAAGTAAGATTGCAGTCTTTTCAGAAAAACACACACTCTCTCTCTCTCTCTCTCTCTCTCTCTCTCTCTCTCTCTCTCTCTCTCTCTCTCTCTCTCTCTCTCTCTCTCTCTCTCTCTCTCTCTCTCTCTCTCACACACACACACACCAAATTCGGCCTCAACGACATCCTTCTGCATCCCAAACTTGTTGTTTACAGAGTTAGCATTAGCGACACAAACTGCGGTGAGCATTTTTAAATGCACAGATGAGCTGGGATTTGCGTGTGGTAGTTTGTTTTGTGCTCAGGCTGTAGTCAAAGAAACCCCGGATTACTTTGTACATATCCCGTTACACAAAAGAAACAGATTAGCTTTTCAGTGTGAGCCGGTGAGTCATATGTTTCCTGAGGAACCTTTCTCAAACTTACATTGAGCAATGAGTTTTTGACTCCTATACAGGTGAACGCAGGTGGAATACTGCCCTGCTGTCGCTCCAGCCGGCAGCTAGTAACAACTGCAACGCCTGCAGGAAAATATCACTCATCAAACAGCAGTGAAGCAGGGAACGGTCACGTGCTGTGATGCTAGCCAAACGTGGCCATTTAATGAGGGTCAGACTGATAAAGTTCACGCCGCTGTTTTGGACTGATAATGTGTTGCAGTTCTTATGAGTGACATGTTATCATGTTAAGGAAGTGTTGTGTGCATATAAACAAGCATTTAAAGTGACTGAGCAGACAGTGAAGGTATTTCCGTGTTCATATAATTGTCTTACTGTATGGCTGTTACCTTGGCTATGTATAAAAAATATTTTAAATCTCAATGAGACTTCCTGGTTAAATAAAGGTCAAAACAAAACAACATATATAGTGACACTGAAGATGAGACATATTGTTATTTACTATACTGTATATTTACTCTTCCAGCATTGCTATGAGTTCGATGGGCTTGGCGTATAAAACATGGTTATCTTATAACTTTTAAAGCAGTAGTTCGCTCAAAATTGACTATTTGCTGAAAATTGACTTACCTTCAGGCCATCAAATATGTAGATGAGTTTGTTTGTTCATTGGAACAGATTTGGAAAAAAGCGATACATCACTTGCTCACTAATGGATCCTGTGCAGTGAATGGGTGCCGTCAGAATGAGAGTCCAAACAGCTGATAAAAACATCACAATAATCCACAAGTAATCCACTCTTTAAACTCTTGCTTCTGGCTGAAATACCAGTCCATAATCCATAATAATGCTTCCTCTAGTGAAAAAGTCCATCTTCAGACCAACATGTTTGTTTAGAACTGCATCTGCATTTCTCTCCTGATTCAGGTGAGATTACTTTTATATTCTATATTATCAATATATTAAAAAAACGAGTTAAAGTTACAGAAATGTTCCCGAGCAGCTCAGTATGAAGGTTGTTTGCAGGTGGTCTTGTCTCTCTGGTTGCTCTTTTGTCATGGCAAAGCTTCACATAACTTGCAGTCAGGTTTGAGCTCGATGGGGTTTTATTTACAGCAGGTATGAGTTTGTCCTTTTGTGATTTCAGATGGACATTTTGTTACAGCTTGTATGTCCCAATTCATGTATAGGTGCTCTGTTTTCCAATCCATTCTCTCTCTCTGATAATAATGCTACAGTACTTTGATACAAAAAATGGTACTAATTGATTATCATATTCATGTTACATGATACCTGTGTGGTACTTCAGTGTACTTTACTGTTTGTACACCTATACTAATTCTTCAATATTACTATTTTATAATATATAATATTAATATTTAATTTTATTTAAAAACTTGCCATTTGTTAAAATTATGAAATTAGATTATATTTTTTTTTTATAAATTATGAATTAGGGGCTTGAGGTCCATATATTATATTCCATATATTCTCTTCTGCCTCACTTTCCTCACTCTCTCTCAGTCTATCACTCACTCTAGGGCCTAATTATGAACTAGCTTGAAATAAATACATTTATTTTACAAAACAACCCTGCCGAGTGCTGTTTTTGGTACAATGAGGCACCGCTCTAGTCTCTAGTGCGCTCAGGCTGGGTTGAGGGGGGCGCTTTGGGATTGACTGGCCAGAGATTTACTGGGTGCAGTAATTGCGTCTCATTAATTCTTACAGTAATGCAGGGGAGCTATACAGGCTATGCAATTAGCAGGCTGAGCCCTGAATAGAGCAGATAATCAAGGGACAAAGGCAAGAGCTCAGCAGCCATTAGGCACAGAGGATGTCGGCCCATTGTCAGGGACATAAGGAATGCATGCAGACGTGCCTTCATTTAGGACAACTCAGGCAGGGGAGACTCCAAGCCCTCTCAGAGCTTTTCACCTCCCTACTTAAGCAAACTTCCTGCTTTTTCATGCATTTCAGAAATAATGCTTTTACAAAAAATGGAAACTCCTTCCTAAACTGACAAGTCAGGAGAAAAATCTGAAAATAAACTTTATTGTAATAATAATTATTGATTAGCTTATGATATTATATATTTTTTTTTAAATGACACCATATGTTTTATTTTATTTTAATTGATTGTATTATTTATTTTTTATATCAATTGCCTTTTCTTTTCTTTTCTTATTTTTTATATTTCATTTAATTTATTTTAACATTTGAATATACAGGTGCATCTCAATAAATTAGAATGTCGTGGAAAAGTTCATTTATTTCAGTAATTCAACTCAAATTGTGAAACTCGTGTATTAAATAAATTCAATGCACACAGACTGAAGTAGTTTAAGTCTTTGGTTCTTTTAATTGTGATGATTTTGGCTCACATTTAACAAAAACCCACCAATTCACTATCTCAACAAATTAGAATACTTCATAAGACCAATAAAAAAACATTTTTAGTGAATTGTTGGCCTTCTGGAAAGTATGTTAATTTACTGTATATGTACTCAATACTTGGTAGGGGCTTTTGCTTTAATTACTGCCTCAATTCGGCGTGGCATGGAGGTGATCAGTTTGTGGCACTGCTGAGGTGGTATGGAAGCCCAGGTTTCTTTGACAGTGGCCTTCAGCTCATCTGCATTTTTTGGTCTCTTGTTTCTCATTTTCCTCTTGACAATACCCCATAGATACTCTACAGACCTGATGTCAATTAACTTAATTAGTTGCTATATGTTCTCCCAGCTGAATATTTTCAAAATGTCTTGCTTTTTCAGCCCTTTGTTGGCCCCGTGCCAACTTTTTTGAGACCTGTAGCAGGCATCACATTTGAAATGAGCTCATTTAGTGGATAAAAGTGTACAATTTCTCAGTTTAAACATTTGTTATGTTCTCTATGCTCTATTGTGAATAAAATTATGGCTCATGTGATTTGAAAGTCTTTTAGTTTTAATTTTATGCAAATAAAAAAAATGTCAACATTTCCGTAATTCGGGTTGTAACTTAAAAGTTATCTCTTAGGGGTTGGGTTCTAGAGTTTTATAGACAGTGTAAGTGGTTTATAAAGACAATAGGTGTCTTTGGTATGTCCTCATTTAGATGCTAGATAAACATGTGTGTGTGTATTTTCACCCCAGTCCACAGTGCCAAGGCTATTGCAGTCATATCTGTCGACTCAGTAGTTTGTGAGACCTTTTACCACCTCGGAAGAGCAAGGGAGAAAGAAGAGAAATCACCAGAATACTCTACCTTATCTTCCCTTTCCGCTCTTTCTCCGCAGTCCCTTTATCTCCCACCCCAGATAATCACTCACTCGGCAGCTTCGAGTAAATGAACCTCTCCTGGCCATTCAAATTAAGCATTGAATTATTGACATGTAATTAGCATGTCTTTCCTAGCAGGGCCACTGTAAAGTCTCCCCCTGCAGTTCCAGTGAAAAGCTGTGTCTTTCACTCATTGTAGCTCAGATATTATAGCATAGCAATGTTAAAAGAAAAAAAAATATGATGAAAAGTGCCTTAAACCACAGACTCGGAAATCCTATTTATCAAATAATACAGCTGCTAAAACTTTATCAGCATTTATTCTCACAAGTAACGCTGTCTCCCGCTTGTTATCTTAGTCGTTATGGAGGAGACGGCACAGCGTTCGGATTAGGTTTTGGATTATGCAAACATGCCAAAATATATGTGTGTAATGAGCTGCAAGATTCTGTTTCAAGACAATTATGATTACAGTGCTCTTTTTTTACGCCTCATGTTTAAATTATTTATTTTTTAGCTGGGGAATCTTGGTAAGTTTCTTTTTTGATAATCCACAATCAGCGTACCACAGAAATGTGCAGTTTATTAATAAATACATCTCACACGACTCTGAATACAAGGTTGCTTTTCCATTGCAGTTGTCAGTTCCCCTGACAAATTCTTCTCGAAGCTGAATTAGTATTAATCCACGGATTGATTCCTCTCTTACTTATGCATTTTTCTCAGTTTTACAGACCTGTGGTTTGACAACCTGTTTATATTAATCCTAAGTATATTCATAAATTGCCTGGTAATCTCATTTTGTTTACAGCTAACTTTAGGAACAGCAGCTTCCTGTCTGCCTGACTTAATTTAGTCTGTTTGCAGACAGGCTTTCGATTTAATGGGGAGTAATAAGAGATGATTTTTAGTAACCTACATTCAGTGGTGCTGGCATCATCCTGTCACAGAAAGTAGGTTGTAGACACTGGGAAGGTAGTGGTGGAAGTGTTTGGCAAAACTTCTGTTGTGTGTATGAGATGCAGACGAGAGACACTTAAAAGCTCACCCAAAAATGAAATTGCTGTCATTATTTACACACACTCATGTTTTTTCAAACTTGTATCTTGATACTGATTTGGAGCATCATGAAGGCAATTAAAAGTAAAACAAAAAAATCACTTTTTCTTTAATTGTGCTTGAAAGGGGAGAAAGTTGGACCAGGTTGTGTTAGACAGATACATGTCATTGGTTTGAGGGATTGGTTTCAGTAATATTTAACCTCACATCTTCAATTCAGACTATTTTTGTGAACCAACATCTGCCACCATTTTATTCCCAGTCCTGGCAGGACGAAACACAGGTGAGAGGAACCGCCAGCATCCTTTGCATTGTTGGCTGGCTTGTATCGGGATTGAAAGAAAGTAGTATCATGTCTCATCTCTCTGAAGGATCTCCTGACGGTCTCCAGTTTCAGAGAGTGACCATAGAGCTGTTTCCCAGCGCCTCTGCTCCATGCCTCATTGAACAGACATATCAGTGCCCTTTTGTGGAGGTCTCATACATCCGGACCCGTTCCGCCACACCCCAAAACAGGCCATACGGTTTATCTGTCGCTACTTTGCATGTGTCATTTTCAGACTGCTTTCATAATCAAATTGTACTTATTAGTGGTGCTTGCTAATTCAAACCAGAGCCCATTCAAAGTGAGGGGAACGTGCCACGTCAGATTTTTGAGCCAAGTGAATTTTGAATGCAGCTTCCAAAAGACAAAAAATAGCCAAATAATATTTTCTATATTTGATACAATCACACCAGCGTGATTAAATCGCTCAGCGCATCATATCATCAGCTGTTAAATTCAAATCTACGTTCGCTGAGCCAGAGAAAGGCACGTTTTTACAGCACTGCATACCATAACCAATCACACACGATGCTGTTGAGCTTATGAATGCAATGACCAATCAGAGGCGTTCAGATGAGTCATCGCTAAAATGCCGGTGTTTTCTTCACTCGCTCGCTGACTGAATGCCTCTTTCTGGTAAATTCTCTCGTTAAAAACAATAAAGTGCAGATATGTGTGTATGAATCTGTTAGTAAGATATTAATTTAATTGTGTAAACAGCTTCAGTGATTTTAATCACAGTTTTTGAGAGCCTGAACTCTTGACTCTCAGTAAAAATGTTCTTTGATTATGTAAACGTTCTTTGCTTTCTCTCTGTACAATGAAAGTGTTATGATAAGTAGCCTAACTTACAATGTTTTTATTCATATTGACTTTCAATGTTAAATTCATATTAAAACTATGTTATGGCATGATGCCCATATCTGTTACTTAAGTAAACAGACAGGTTTTTTTGTGCATAGTTAATAGATTACATTATTAGGATACTTTGACCATCGGCCACATGAAGTGTGTCGTGTGTCACATGACGACCCCCCCCCCCCAGGTGCCCCCTCAAAAATAATGAGTGCATGACGCCCCTGGTTCAAACAAATAGTGATTCTTGACGTATCAAGCACCGCTGAAAAGTATAACAAAAATTTTTGCTCATACTTGACTATTAAGCTCAAAAGTATATTCAGCATGAAAAATATGCCCGGTTTTAGTTTTTTTTTTGTCTGCCAAATGGCAAAAATGCCAAAGGGCTGAAAGCAAATGATGACAGTAATTGCAGAAACTTCATTTTTAAAGTCAAACACGTAGCCTTTCAAAGTATACTCCATTTAATGTTGTGCACGAATGCGAGCTGTCAACACATGCCCTCTTGAAAACTTTCCTCATGTCCAGTGTCTGCTCTATTTTTCCCCATAATTTATGACCAATAACAAATATTTATGAACACGTTTAAATCAAAGCTGGGCTCTCCCGTACCCTCTCGCTCAAGTGCTTGTCAATGCAGCCGTCTGTTGCTGTTGCAGTCTCTGCTGTTTTGTTGTTGTTTCGTATCTTTAGTTTCGTTTTCTACTGTGAAATAACAGCCCAGGCCAGTGTTGCCACCTTGAGGAACAACTGATTACTGCAAAACAAATTCAATGTGCATGTGTGACCTGCACCTCCAAAAATCGTGTGGTGCGAGTACAGTATGCACAAGCTATTCTGATGACATAATTTGCGTCAAACACACTGTATGCTGTCCCTAGCGTATGTGTAAAAATTGAAGTATACTTTGGGCTTTACTGTACACAAAGCAATTTTGCGTAACTTTCCATTGTGGACACCTTCTTGTCATGAAGAAGTAAGAAAGTCTAACATTATTTTCAGCCGCTTTGTATTCGCTATAGTGTTTATCAGATAACACCAAATACAGGAGTACTATGATGGTACTCAATTCACTTAGCAATAGAGTCTGTTTGAGAGCACCACCAAGTCGTAGTTTAATGTAACAGAATCGCTCTGGGCACGTGACAAAATATGCAAAAATTATTGGTTGGACAGTTGTCTTCAAAGTGTGAGCTATAAAAAAATCTGCCGCATTGATGCTATGCTAATGTTCGTGTTGGTAAACAGTTGCATTTGCACCAAACATTCTTCTTGGTATTAAATATTGGTTTATAATTTGCATGTTTGTGCTGAACATATGGACAATACCACAAATTATGATGCTCAATGAGGTGTCTGATTTTCACTTATGGACAACACAAGATTTAGACTGAAAGAGGGATCTGAGCCATATCTACGGATCAGAATATCATAGAGACTTATGAATGGACTCTTTTAACCTGGGCAGGTAAGGAACCTCATAGCAAGATGCTTCTGGAAACATCATATTAATGCCACAATAATTGTGGCAGTGAGTTTTGCATGGCCAAGTAGCACTCACGTGTTCTTCAAAAAATTAATATGTCTAGTTTGGGAGGTGCTGTGGTGCTTTTTTATTTTGAAATAGTGGACAGACACATTGACAAAATAATGGTTTATGGATTGTTAAGGGTCATTTGGAACAAAACAACAGCTCTTATTTAGTATTTAGTATTTAAAGGGACATTTTTCCCCCAAATAAAGCTTGCAGACTAACAATGCAATGTGTATTCCAGTAGCTAACAATGCACCTCAAGGATGCAGATGTGTATTTTGTTTTTAAAAGCAGAGAATTAGGGATACTGTTCGTCCTTATTATTTTGACCCTCCCTTCAACCTATTCTATTGTTGTCTGCAGGTGCTAATGATTATGTGGCCCGCTAAGTACACCAGCTCATTTGCTGAGGTGGAAATAAATGACTTCTTTAGAAGTCTTCTCTGTTGTCCCCCTAAAATAATTTAGTTTGGGATGAGGGTTTGACACTCTGTTAAAAAGGTTTAATTCCTGAGGCTGCCTGGCCACCTGGCTCAGAAGGAAAAACTGACAGAGTTCCTTTCATAAAACCAAGGGAAGTGTCTTATATTGCCTTATTGGTGTGGTTCCTGTGCTTTGTGTTTGTGTTGGCGCCCTATATCCTGTAGGCTGGTTTTTCTGTATGCACTGGTATGTAAGGCCTATGGCGGATGTCTCCGATCACATGTTCTCTGGTGATGATGGGATGGACAGCAATTTTTTTTTCACTCATGTCCCAGCTTGACTGTCTCACAAATTGTGTCTAAGAATGTTCAAACACTAACTCACAATGACAGAAATGTGCAAACACTGTAATACGTATATACACATTGTGATAATGGCTCTTACTTGTGTGTCTTTCATTGTAAGGGCTGGAGTATAAACCTGGAGACTGGTTCTAGTGCCCTGGGGTCTCAGATTTCTAGGGGCCTTTAAAGCCTTAGGCCAAGAAGTTCAATAGTGCCGTTGTTGCATTTTAAAATTTAAGGTGACCACTAGGGCTCCTTGGCACATACAATGCAAGTTGACTACTAGGGCCCTCAGGCCTTTCAGTTCATATATCTCAAGCTGACGGCTGGGGCCTACAGGCCTCTTGTCACATGCAGCTGACGACTAGGGCCCTTGGGCCCTTGAGCGCATATGTTGCAAGTTGATAACTAGGGCCCCCTGATACTTTGGCACATACAGCACAAGCTGACCACGAGGACCCTCAGTCCCTTCACCGCACACGTCACACGTTGACCACTAGGACCCCTGGGCATATGTGGCACAAGATGACAACTAGGGCCCCTAGGCCCCTAGCTGACCGCTTGGGCTCTGGGCTTCTTGTTGCTCAGAGTGTGAGATGACCACAAGGGACCCTGGACACCTCAGTAAATACCGCACAAACTAGCCCTTCAACACATGCATCATGAGCAGAACACAAGCATAAAGCAAGGCCCCCTCAGAGACTGAACCCCAGAGACCCCAGTGCACACAGTGCACGTTTATCACCAGGATCACTCCTCAACACATACAGCTGAGTGCCTGATTGGAAAGTTACAATATGAACCCATCACAAAGTCCCCTCAACCCAAAGACATGAGCCCCAGGCGGGACCATGATCCAGCCCTGGACATGGACTGCCTCCCAAACAGGTTATCTGCAGAGTCCACTGAAAATACTGAGCCCAGCACACCTCATACATGTTTGCTTACTGTACTCTCACAACTCAGAGTTCAGCTTAGGGAAAGGGTGTTCAAGCCAAGGAAAATTACAACACTGAAGGTCATAAAGTCCCTGTAATCCCAGTATCCAACTGTATCAGGGGGCAAATCATATGCGCTCCAGTATTATAACTTCTTGATAGTCACCACATCAGCTCATGTGCATGGAGTTGAACTTTGCTCAATATGTTTGCATCATCAACGGTCACTGTTGCTCGTGGTGTCACTGATAATTCAGCTACACCAACCTATTAAAGGGTGGAGTGGTGGCTCAATGGGTAGAGGCCTCATGGCAAGAAGGTCTCCGGTTTGAGTCCCAGCTGAGCCCTAAACTCTCAGTGTAAAGTTTGCATAAATGGACTGCAAAATTTTTCATAAATGAACTTGGTGAGTGTGCATTCAAGGTGTTTCCCTGCCTTCGTATAGGCTTCCCTGCAACCCTGCATAGGACAAGTGGTTTAGAGAATGGATAATTATTGCAGTTTTTGTAAACTGAATTAAAAACACAAATATCTAAATATCCACTATGAAAACCAGGTACACACATTCCACTGTAACTAGTTGTCTTTGTGTAATCACTCTGATAACAATGTGTCACAATGGTGAATAGAGGAATGTTTGTGAGTGAGATAAAGAGGGAGTGAAAGTGTGATATGATAAAGGAACAGAAACATATAAAGCTTTGTTGATGGGTGATCTTTGCGCCTTGCGCTGGCCCAGGAGACATGGACAGCGACAAAAGACATCAAAAACGACAACAAGCTACACAGTGTAGTCGCAAATGTCATCGTTACCCAAAGTGTGAGATGAAGGGAGAGAAGACACCATAAATGAGCGACACGTCCTTTTGGACTTTTGATCATTTTTTTTAATTCCCAGCTTTCATGTCATGTCCTAATTCTTTATGCAAAACCAATTTCAGACAACACAGTGGAATCTCAGCATGATAGGTTAAAAATTAATGAGCCCGTCAATGCGGGAACATTATGTTACTGTTTAACCGCACGCTTCGTTAAATATTAAATCGCAGGAAAGCAAACATTGGATCCATGAACTTTTAGCTTCACCTCCCCTGGTGTGTGTGTGTGTGTGTGTGTGTAGTGTGTGTGTGTGTGTGTGTGTGTGTGTGTGTGTGTGTGTGTGTGTGTGTGTGTGTGTGTGTGTGTGTGTGTGTGTGTGTGTGTGTGTGTGTGTGTGTGTGTGTGTGTGTGTGTGTGTGTGTGTGTGTGTGTGTGTTTACTCAGATGTTTTGTGTTAATTGGAATTGTTTCTACAGGACTTTCAGGCGGCGTGCTACACCGACGTAGACTAGCTAATACATTGTTTTCGTTATTTTCACAGCTTCCCGGAAAATTGAGTGGTGGTGTCTTATTAAGGAACCTAATTTAGAGGGTGAACACCTAACCAATTATATCTAATTGGATGATTATTGCACAGCCTTCAAAAGACACCTTTCTGACTCTGGAGACAATTTTATTGGACTGTGAATCGCTGAATACTTTTGACCCCCAGTTTGCAACAGATCCTGATTAGCATTGTATGAACCACAAACAAGCTGTGAAATCTTGGCAGTGGGTTTCATAACTGCGAACACAAGACAATTTAGAGGTTTAACAAACAATATCTTGTGATAAAAAAAAAAAATGTTCAGTCCCTTTGTTGGTGTTCTTTCTCACACTAAACAAGAAGTGTTAAAAGCTATGCTAGCAGACTATTAGCAGTAAGAATGAAAAAGACAATCAAAATGTGTCAAACTAAATGAAAACGACTGTTAGCAAACGTGCACACCAGTGTAGGGGCGACCAAAGATGTGCAATATAAAACTGAAACATCTGAAACATTTGAATTCGCCATTGAGCAAACATCCGGCCGCTTGGCTCCGGAGCACACCGCCACTCCTGTCAATCTCTGGTGGTCGACAAAAGACTTTAGTAATATCTATTGTCACTTTACAACTGTGTCCTACATGCCGTATGGCCTGGCAGCAGTGACAGATGAGGTGAACATGGTGGGGCTAATTCAGCATGTCCTCTCCCAGCAGGCCTCCTTACACAACGCTAATAGGATGGGACCCATTGTCTGTGGGCCAGGACCACCATGCTCCTCACCATCCACACAAACACAATGACCCTCGCGGGGCCTTGTCTCAGCGAGCGAGTCTTTTCCATTTTAGAACAAGAGAGACTGATGAGGGCGTTCATGTATAGAGGAATAGCGTCGAGCTAGCGTCGTGTATTCACATGGATATACATTGTAAAGCCCATGAGAATATCTGCATATACTACTCATTTTTACTTTTTTATTTAAATGAATTAATACTTTGTAATCTGCAGGGGCTTAGAGCTAATTAGGTGTAGCTCATTAGCATGTTAATACAGTAAATATGCAGCTCAAATGCAGCTTTTTTTTTTTTTAGGCAAAGTCAACTTGTGTGGCAAAGTTAGTCACAATCACTAATAACTGACTAACTAACTACTTGCACGATCATCTGATACTCCTTGCTACCTGAGCTCAAACACTGTCTCTTAGTTTTGCAGGTCATTTGCAAGTACATTTAAACCAGCATATTTATGCCATAACATACTGGCTTGGATGTAACAGTCAGGAATTATGTAAATATATAATAACAAATATCTTTAAAAAAATTATTTATTTGTTTGTTTGTTTAAAAATATTATGACATGTTCTATTATGTGTATGTTTCATGAATCAAATATATATTTAGCCTTGAATGTAACAGTCAGGAATTATTTAAAATATATAAAGCATACAAATCTGATTCATTTATTTACTTGAAATATTGCTATGATGTAATATATGCGTTTGGTGTGTTTCAGTAATCAAATGAATAATTAACCAATAAATAAACACAAAATATATAAATTCTAATAACATATGAATATAATTTATATTATAATAATGTATTGTTTGTTTGTTTGTTTCGTGTAAGTCATGTTATAAACAATTTTACACTCAAATATATGTTTTTTTATGTTGCATGAAGCAATCAATCAATCGATGGATTGTTGATAGTGATGGTAGCCTTTGACTTGCATTTAAAGAATCACCAAGGACCATGATTTCAGCAAAAGCAATCTTCTTCTGTTCTACCAAAACAACAAATCATCTACATATTGGGTGGCCTGAATGTGAATACATTAACAGCATTTTTTACTTTGGGTGAATAAAAAAACAAACAAACAAAAAAAAACAGACAAGTTGCCATGCTTGAGAATGATATGATTATATTATCATGGCTAAAATAATAACCATGGTTTGCAACTCTCACACCATCTCCAGCTGTTTAAACAGATTTCTGATTTCTTCGTTCAGAAAGAATCAACAGGTTCAATGCAGTCTTTCTAGGGCTATAATGTGATAAACTGTTGGCTATCACTTTACATATAGATTGGGGACTAGCTATGTGTACTCACAAATGCTTGAGGTTTTAGTTTCAGAATGCGAAAGCCGTTTTCGAGGTCCACACAGGTGTTTGTTCAACAGGAGAGACACCACCGCTGACCTCTGTGCTTTCAGCCAATCACAATCGCTATAGTGTGTGAGCGTGAGAGAGGCATCTGGAACAGAAATCTGAATCCAGGGTGGAAGATTAAAGCAGACTCCTATCTGGCGCCGGTCCTCAGAGAAATCCATATCGCTGCTCAGCGCTAATGTTTCCTCCGCAGAATCAAGCAGGGCTTTGCTATCTGATTGAGCGCTCATTCTGCGAGAGAATGCAGACGAGTCTTTGAAATGGCCTGATGTTCTATTAGCAATTCTAAACAGCTCTCTGTGTCACAGTAGCACTTTCCCCACATCAGCTTATATTTCACGTTGTGCCAGAGAGCGTATGCGCGTATGTATTCTGGTTTCAGACGTTCAGGTGCACCTGCCTGGCCCAAGCAGAGACATGTGATCCATCCATCCATCCATCCATCCATCCATCCATCCATCCATCCATCCATCCATCCATCCATCCATCCATCCATCCATCCATCCATCCATCCATCCATCCATCCATCCATCCATCCATCCATCCATCCATCATCCATCCATCCATCCATCCATCCATCCATCCATCCATCCATCCATCCATCCATCCATCCCATCCATCCCATCCATCCATCCCATCCATCCATCCATCCATCCATCCATCCATCCATCCATCCATCCATCCAGCCATCCATCCCTCCATCATCCATCCATCCATCCCTCCATCCCATCCATCCATCCATCCATCCATCCATCCATCATCCATCCCATCCATCCATCCCATCCATCCATCCATCCCATCCATCCATCCATCCATCCATCCATCCATCCATCCATCCATCCATCCATCCATCCATCCTCCATCCATCCATCCATCCATCCATCCATCCATCCAATCCATCCATCCATCCATCCATCCATCCATCCATCCATCCATCCATCCATCCATCCATCCATCCATCCATCCATCCATCCATCCATCCATCCATCCATCCATCCATCCATCCATCCATCCATCATCCATCCATCCATCCATCCATCCATCCATCCATCCATCCATCCATCCATCCATCCATCATCCCTATCCATCCATCCATCCATCTGTTCCATATCCATCCATCCATTAATCCATATTCATGCTGCATTTCCATTCCAATTTTATTCTGAATGACATATGCAAAATACATTAATTATATTTAATAATAATATATGAATATATCATTTACATTATTTAATTAATTATCTAATTTAGTTTATATGGGACTATTCTTATTTTACAGAATATATTCTGTATGTAAAATGACAAGGTAACATATTTAACTAATTTAATATTTTCAATTAATTGTCCTATGTATATTAATTATACTCATGATTTTTTTATCATTTTATACTTGCACATTGTTATTCCATATTTTTATGTTAAACAATCTCAGATAACTGCTGTGTGGTGTGTGTTGTGTGGTGTGTGTGTGTGTGTGTGTGTGTGTGTGTGTGTGTGTGTGTGTGTGTGTGTGTGTGTGTGTGTGTGTGTGTGTGTAAGAACAAAGTAGTGTCCGTGTGAATGTGTGTATGGTTTGTATGACAGATGGACACCGGCTCGGCCCTTTTGCGAGTGGAAAATTGAAGCCACATCCCCTCTGACCTGATTACCAAGGTAACCTTTGACCCAGAGGTCATCTGCACACAGAGCCTCATGCATTCATGCAGCCTTTCAGCAGCGAAACAAACCCCTGCAAGACGAACCCAACAAGAACAACATTGTCTCATTTAAAATTCATAGTCCAAGGGCCCACAAAACATACATTTAACATGCACTTTTGTATGGCAATAACCACACGATCAACAGGCATCATTGCAGACGTGCCCAGAGTAACAATATTGTGGAAATAGCAGCGGAGGCGCCGTAATTCTCCGCTGACAGGAGCCTGTGGAAGCGTTCTAGTCCCAGGGCGGGTCTCTGACAGTCTAAGTATACACTAAAGCAGGTGTATCTGAGCCATAACAAACCCACTCATCCTAGTCAAACAACAGCCATGGGAAAGCATTCCTGGAGTCGGATCATTTAGGAAGGTAATACTTATTCTTTTACAGGCCTAAAATATAACTACAATTTATATCGCCTCAGGAAGAGTCAGCTTGGTTGAAGCATTTTTCTCATGGTGATTGCTGTTTAATGGGTATATGTGTGTGCGCTTGAAAATAATATAGTATGGCTCTCAATAGATTAAAATTGTCTTGATTATTTATTTATTTGTTTATATATATTTTTTTTACCTCAAATTTTGATGTTTTTGAAAAAAATGTGGCCCATATATGTATATGTATATGTAATATAATATATATATTTTTTTAAGCTGCAGTCCGTAACTTTTTTGTAAAAAAATACCCAAAATCAATATTTGAGCAAGTGCACAACCAGCCAGTGTTCCTTTAATCCGATTCACATCGGTCATCTTATAATAAAGTTTTCTAATTTGAGTGGTACGGGTAGGTTTTCGAGGGAAACTCGAGTATGGCACTGCGTCATTACGTCACGTCTGTAAACATAGAAGTTGTCCCGGCTAGGCTATCGCATGTGAGGATCCTGCAGGTGGCAGATCGTTTAGAGCAGGGATAGGTAAAGTGGGTCCTGGAGTGCCGATGTCCTGCAGAGTTTAGCACCATCCCTGAATAAACCTCACCTGCTTGTAGCCCTTCTGATCCTAAAGACCTTGATTAGCCTGCTCAGGTGTGTTTGATTAGGGTTGCAGTGGCACTCCAGGACCAACGCTGCCTATCACTGGTTTATAGCCTTTTCTCACAGCAGCTAGAATAATTAAATGTATCATTTTGATGGCAGGTTGTAATCCAGAAAGGATTGTGTGTTTATGAAATGAAATTATATTTCAAATGTAAATGTGCTTCTGATTACAGATAGCCTGGGGTTACACAAGATTTGTATTTTAAACAAAACCAGTTGGAAGGGAGCATAGTTTGCTTTTTGGGTTAAAATAATGTATTAGTATGAAATTCAAATGGCATGACAATTAGATTAGACTGTAAAGAGATTGAAATCTATACGCTACAGACTATATTAATTGTCACGCAATGCTGATGTTGTTACCATTAATAATTTGAGAATAAAGTATAACAATAATAATAATTTGCACGGTTAGATGTGATATGAGCTAACCGATCGTTAGATTTAATTACCATTGGTGGCGTGATTTATTGTAATGCTTTTTTCCTCAGTTGGTCAGAACAAACTTGGCTGACTTGTTACTTACATGTTCAGATGGCAATATGCGGTGAACATTCTTATTTGGGTCATATATTCCAAGACATGGGCTAGAATCTGTGATCGTGAAGTACAGTAAACATCCACACCGGTGCAGTGAGTGACAGACTGACACACATACTCCTGAAAACATTAGATTGATCCGCGGTGAAGCCGTGCCGGAGAACAGCCAGCACAAGATTATTCTGCACACAGCTGCAATTACAGGTTTTCAAACAGAGATTGCCACAAAGAGGCAAAACTTACAGACAGCTTTAAGGAAAGAAATAAGATCATATCAAACTCATTTATAATTAATTTGGTAATTTAGGCCAGTGCAATATGTAATCTAGAGCCTATGTAATCTAGTGTAATGCAATTGTTCTAATCTAATAATTTATAAAAAATATATATTAAATTATATATAAATTCCAATGCATTCATATATATATATATATATATATATATATATTTATTAAGAAATAAAATAGAAAAGTTGTATCAATGATATTCACCAGTCTTTGCTAAAATTAACTAACATTTATTTGTATTAGTAATTTTTTGTATTTTTATTAATTAATGTTAACAGATATTAATAAATACTAAAACAATGCATTACCAATAGGACCTTATTGTAAAGTGTTACCAGATATAATAAATATAATATTTCAGAAATGTTGAGCTTCAGTGATATTTAAATTTAGCCATATAAACATAAAACTATACTTTAGCTTTTAATTAATTTACATGTTTTAATGTATAGTACATTTATTTGGAATGTAAAGTAAAATGTTATTATATATTTTGTATGTAATGTAATATAATATAATATAAAAATATATACAAGTTATATATATATATATTACATTGCATATATATTCTGATGCAATGTTAGAAGACTGAAGCAGACCTGGTTTTTGGTGTTTTTTGTCATTTTTGGAGCAGTTCATTCACATTGCCTCCATCCTGCACATTCTGCTAAACATCTCCTTGTGTGTCCCATGAAAGAAAGACACGAGGATGAGTACATGATGGCATCATATTCATATCCCTTTACCAGCCTTGCCACTGACTTCATCTACAGTGTCACTGTTTGGTTATATTCAAGTTAAAGTTGAACAAGCGTTCTGAGCTGTCATATCTAGAAGTGACTGCGGCTCCCTGGTTTAGCACCCATCTGTTCAGCCATACCCGTCCAGGACCGGCTTGGCATGCAGAGCAGCGTGGAGCTGTCACAGAGGAGCAGGGTTTTGTGTTTGTGATGGGGAGGCAGTTCGTCTTGTTAATTCTGCAGATGGACAGGGGTGAGGATATGCCCCGTGGTAAAGTACGCTCACTGGCACTGGTCTCGCTGCTGTTCGGGAGTCAGTCTCAGACGACGGGCAGACGGCCAGACAGGCCAAGATATCGCCTGCAGTTATTCAGAACCCTGCAGTCTGGCTGGAGTGAATTTGACTGGAGGCAAGTGGCCGAGTGAGGATTGATGAGGTAACAGGAACCACAACACACAACACACACACACACACACACACACACACACACACACACACACACACACACACACACACACACACACACACACACACACACACACACACACACACACACACACACACACACACACACACACACACACACACACACACACACACACACACACACACACACACACACACACACACACACACACTTCTCTCTCATTTCCTCCATTCTTCCCCAATATTCTGATCAGATAAGCAGATCGGTTGCGGTTCCCCCCACAGACTCTGGATGTCAAATCACTTTGACTGCATAGCAGTCATGGCAGGGTGGAAGCCCTGGTGATCAGACCTCCTCTCCGTCTCTCTATGAGCACTTTCAATCGTATGCTGTTTAATGATTGCAGTTCTGATTCTGATGTGCTTAAAGGGATAGCTCACCCAAAAATGCCAATTCTGACTAATCCTCCACTTGTTCCAAACCTGTATGAGTTTCTTTCTTCTGTTGAACACAAGAGAAGATATTTTGAAGAACATTGGTAAGCAAACAGATGACGGTAGCCATTGACTTCCATTTGTGTTTGTTTTTTCCCCCCATTCTATGGAAGTCAGTGGCTGCCGTCAGGAATCATAAATAAACATATTGTCATCATTCACTCATCTTCACGTCATTTCAAACATCTTATGACTTTCTTTCATATAACATAAAAGGAGAGATTTTAAAGCATGCTCATGCTGCTCTTTTCCATATAATGGAAGTGAATGGGGATTCAGGTTGTTGTGCTTCAAAATGACAAAAAGCAGTATAAAGCATCAGGAAATATTAACTTGTTCACAATTTTCCTTGTCATTTAAAGTCATATAATAGTTTTGTGTCAGAATCAGACTGAAATGTAAGCTGTTATTGACAGAGATACATACAGAAATGGCTCCTTGGTTCCTAATGCTATTAGTACTCTTGTGTCGTGTGAGAAAACATCACTGAAATTGTGCAATGTTTAATTGTTTCTTGCACTGAATTTAAAATATTTTCTTCAGTTTCAGCCACAATAATATTAATGAATGCAATCATAATCACTACTCTTCTAAAAGCCGGAGTCAGTAAGATGATTGTTTTTTTATTAATACTTATTCAGCAAGGACAAATTAAATTGATCAAAAATGACAGTAAAGAAATTTAGTACAGAATTTGAGATTTATATTTGACATAAATGCTCTTCTTTTTAAATTTCTAATCATGAAAGAATCATAAACATATATAGTTTCCACAAAAAAAGAAGCACAACAACCATTTTCTGTAATAAATGTTTCTTGGGAATCAAATTAGCAGTTTGTGTGACACTAAAGAGTAATGGCTGCTGATTTTTTTTTTTTATATATATAAACATTCACAATATTAATTTCTTTGGTCTATTTTTTTTTATAAAAAAATGCAGCCTTGGTGAGGATAAGAGACTTAAACATTAAAAAATCTTACCTCGACCCCCAACCTTTTAACCGCAGTTTATATATTTCTTTCACTACAATTTTCATATGAAACAACTAAGCAGTAGATAAACTAAAGCAGATAAATGTAAATCCCAATCTCATGAAAGTGCGTATAAATGGCACGCCAAATAAAGGCGAAAACTCGTGGTATTGATATGCAAAAATGGATTTTGGCGTGTGTATGCTACGCGATGTGTAGGATTAGGGTTGGGGTAGATGCATAGCATATGCATGCGAAAACAGCGTATCATATGCACGCCAAACATGTGCATATCATATATACGCCCAAAGTCCATTTTTGCATATCAATACCACAAGTTTTTATTTTGCTTTTTATTTACACACGTTTTCAAGAGAGCGGGCTCTGTATACATACAGTTAGACACAGCTCTTGGTTTATTTCACGTTGAAATGAGCAAGTCTTCTTGACCAGCTCATTAAAATTGAATTGTTAAATCGGACTACACTAGTGATCTTTGATGTTGTATGCAAAACAATATAAGACACTGAAAGCGTTTTGTATTTTAATGTTTTTTTAATATTTTCTGACGCCCAGTATTTATCTCTCATCACTTGTTTCAATTCTCATACATAAGAATTCCCCACTAAAAGTTCCTCTCTTGTCCCAGGACGCGCAGAGATGCTGAATCATGGTAATTGGGGCAGAATGAGAATTAAAGTGTGAGAGGAAATGTTCCTTCCTCCGCCCACAGACACAAACATTCACACAAAGCACTGTAATCTCATCTCCGGATCAAGATCAGCTGAATTAATACCACTGTTTTACAGGAGCGTTCCTCCCACTGACTAAAGCTAAAGAGAGATGAGATGGAGAGGTGCTGGAGATCAATGGAAAATGGGACAACCTTACAGCTCTTTGAATTATGGGATGAAACGGCCACATTCAGGACCAGGTGTTCATGCTATATGGAGTTTAATGAGGCAATTCTGAAGCGCAGATTTTTATTTCCGCCGTATAATATATAACATGTCCTCAAACATTCATGAGTGGGTTGTCTGTTGCATTTCTGAGCAGGAAATATTATTGGTCAGATGTTGTTCTTTCATAGCTCAAGAGTATTTGAAGTATTTGACTGATAGTTTCTTGGCAAATCTGGGCACAGTAATGAGACGTTGTTGAGATATTTTGTCAAATATACAATATAAAAGTTTGGAAATGCTGCAATTTTTGTTTTTGAAAGAAGTCTCCTTAAACTCACCAATACTTAAAATTGAAATATTATACAATTTAAAATAACTGTTCTATTTGAAAATATTTAAAATGTAATTTATTTATTTGATTCAAAGCTAAATTTTCAGCATCATTACTCCAATCTTCAGTGTCACATGATCCTTCAGAAATATTTCTTATTATAATCAATATTTAAAACAGTTGTGCTGCTTATTCATTTTATGGTAAAAAACACTATAATGTGAGATTATCTGTGTTTTTTCTGAAGCGAACCTTCAAACAATGTACTCATACCTAAACATAAGCGCTGCTTTACTTAATTTGGGCTTGGTTTCACAGACAGGGCTTAGACTAAACCAATATTTGGCCATAGTTCAATTTCATACATTTAAGTAACTTTTTTATAAATGTGCCATTTAGAAAAAATAAATACATTCTGGTGTGCATCTTGAGATACAACCTGAATAAAAAAAGAACACCAATTACATTTTAATATCAGTCAGTGCAAGTTTCTTTCAGTGGAGGGAGAGCAAGAGAAAGAGGAGGAGGAGGAGGAGGAGGAGGAGGAGGAGGAGGAGGAAGAGGAGGAGAGGAGGAGGAGGAAGAGGAAGAGGAAGAGGAGGAGGAGGAGGAGGAGGAGGAGGAAACAATTCTGATGATATAAGAGACTTACATTTTAGTCAGGATTTAGTCTTGAGCTTTGTCTGTGAAACTGGGGCTTGGTGCCTTTAAAAAAATTCCTGTAAATCTGTCATTATGCTATACTATTACCACATCTTGGCTTTAGTTATTCTTGTCAACTGTTTTTAAATATTTTGTTAGTTTGCACATGTTTTATGTATTTATTTTTGGAAACTGTTTGATCATAGGCCTCACTGATCTGAGCTTATGCACCAAAACAAAACCAAACATTATTTATGGATAATTCTGTTCCAGTTGAAGAACTGAAGAACCAAGGGGCATAAGCTCAGATCAGTGAGGCCTGTGATCAACCAGTTCCAAAAAGAAACACAAAATGTGCTAATGGAAAGAGAAAAAGTTGATAATACTGATTCCACCACAACAGAATTTGCAGACAGGCAAGTGCAATAATATAGCATAACTAGAGATCTTGGGAAAACACAGCATATAAGCACCATTTTGTAGGGCAGTCATTTTTGACCGGGGACATCATGTGTAACAAGGTGGGGGAAATCCCCCCCCCAAAAAGTACAACAAATATACAATCTTTTACGTTTTGAAGACCCTTTTTGAGCAAAGTCAGTAATGTTTCTCTTTTTGTTTTAGTCCATTTGAAAACATTAATAATATTAACTAGCAAAAAAAAAGTAGCACTTTATTGGTGTCCTTGTTACACGTCCCAGGAGCGCGGGGAAATACCTGTACTTATTGTTATAATAACAATAAAGTATATATACTTGCATGAGAGTAACCCTAAGCCAAACCCTAATCCATGTAGCATAGGACTATGGCCGAGAGGCCATGTATCGGGCTGCTCTTCCTGGTTCACCAACCACAATAAATTTGAAACTGCCCCTTACTCACCAATTAACATCTAGTAAGTATATGTAGTTCATTAATATTACTCAGTACTTAAATGTGTAGCAGGAGAAGAATTAAACTGTGGCCAGACCCCAACAACAAGGACACCAAATTTTTTTTTTTAATAAAAATCGCTCTGGGTCAAAATGGGTTCTGTTGGTTCTGTTAATTTGTCATACCATGTGGGTAAGTTAGTACAATTTGCTTTTTTGTTGTTTGACAATGAAAAATTCTAGCTATTAAATTATGTTTTATTAATATGTGTGTCCCTACCACAAGCTTAAACCTACCCTTACAGTAATGCACATACAGGAATTACGTGTTATATTCGCTAGTGGACAAAGGAAGAAGGGATACATCTAGTACTGGAAATCAACAATAAATATTGTATTCTACCTATTAGATTGTGTTTTCAAGCAACGGGCAAAAATTAACGTCTACACCAACCCCATCCCTAAACCTACCCTTAATGCAGATACATTAAATATTGTTGTTCAGAGTGAGAAAAAGGATGCAATATTGATGCGCGAGTAAGCCGAGGTAGGAAAATCTGACGGGTAGGATGAAATGTCAGGACACCGGAACACAAAATGATGGTTAATAAGTCTCCATTGGCTCTCCATTCAAACTAATAGCCGCCTAGGAGAGACAATTGAGACATTAAAGAGATTTCTCTTTCCTGTGGTAGCAGACATTATGTGCCATTCCAGCACTGAACACTCCTACACAACAACCTTAGAAAGTTAGTAGCTATTTTCTTCTGCTGTATTTTGTTGCTCCGTGTTGACAGCAGAACACATAATGACCATTTGTAGAAAATAACATCCTTCTCATGTTTGCTAAGAAAAACGTTCCTTTCAAATTCAGCAAGCTGAAAATAGCTCTCCTTCCTGACAGCGCTTGTTTGTTGATCGTCCCAGTCATTCTTAAAGCACATTAACAGCATTGAGAAGCAAAGATGAGCGATTTCCTGGAAGTCTAAAGAATGTGCAAGACATACAATTCACAGTTCATTAACTCTCGACCCAGACCATATAAATAACAGAGAAACACCGAAGACGGCATAAAAACAGACAAACTTCGCATTCATTATGATAAAAAACATCCTCCTTTGACAGAAGCTTGTGACCAAGCATTGACAAAATGAAAAAACTCAAGTGATGCTAAACATCTGTCCTCTTGGTTTGAATCATCAACAGAATGAAACACATAATTCTTACCTTCCCTAAATACATTTTGAGTTGTTACCATACAAATGTCACCGCCATGATGCTAGGCTGTTTCCGGTGCTTCCTAAGTAGATGCCAACTTGCCCAGGCCAAAAAAGTCTCTTCTGGTCAATGTAAGTCAGTCGAAGTGTGTTTGGAGCAAAGTTACATGCCAAAGTTTAATAATCACATATCAGTTTGATTCTGTATTTAATAAGACAATAAATTATGCAGTTGTCATGAATTACTTGGATCACAACAAATTTTCCCGGAGACCTAAATATATCCTCCTGTGTGTGTGTGTGTGTGTGTGTGTGTGTGTGTGTGTGTGTGTGTGTGTGTGTGTGTGTGTGTGTGTGTGTGTGTGTGTGTGTGTGTGTGTGTGTGTGTGTGTGTGTGTGTGTGTGTGTGTGTGTGTGTGTGGGTGTGTGTGTGTGTGTCTGTGTGTGTGTGTGTGTGTGTGTGTGTGTCTGTGTGTGTGTCTGTGTCTGTGTCTGTGTGTCTGTGTCTGTGTCTGTGTTGTGTGTCTGTGTCTGTGGTTGTGACTGTGTGTGTCTGTTGTGTGTGGTGTGTGGTGTGTGTGTGTGTGTGTGTGTGTTGTGTGTGTGTGATTGTGTTGTGTGTTGTGTCTGTGTCTGGTCTGTGTGTGTGAGTGTTTGTGTTTGTGTTTTTTGTTAGCGATTGGTGTGGTGTGGTGTGCGTGTGGTGTGGTGTGTTTTTGTGTGTGAGTGTGAGTTTGTGTGAGTGTGTGTGTGTGTGTCTGTGTGTGTGTGTGTATGTGTGATTGTGTGTGCGTGTGTGTGTGTGTGTGTGTGTGTGTGTGTGTGTGTGTGTGTGTGTGTGTGTCTGTGTCTGTGTGTCTGTGTCTGTGTTGTGTCTGTGTCTGTGTCTGTGTCTGTGTCTGTGTTGTGTGTGTGTGTGTGCGTGTGCGCCGTGTGCGCGTGTGGTGTGTGCGTGTGTGGTGTGTGTGTGTGTGTGTGTGTGTGTGCGTGTGTGTGCGTGTGTGCGAGCTGGTATTTATACGTCCTGGGGACCAAATGTCCCCACAAGGATAGTAATACAGTAAATCTTTATCTTGTGGGGACTTTTTTTGGTCCCCATGAGGAAACAAGCTTAGAAATCATGCAGCATAAAGTTTTTGAAAATCAAAAATGCAAGTAATGTCTCCTGTGAGGGCTAAGTTTAGTGTGTAGGGTAGGTGTAGGGCATAGCACATACAGATTGTACAGTATAAAAACCATTACGCTATGGAATGTCCCCATAAAAAATGGAAACCCAACATGTGCGTGTGTGTGTGTGTGTGTGTGTGTGTGTTTGTGTGTGTGTGTGTGTTTTGTTGTGTTGTGTGTGTGTTGTGTTGTGTCTGTGTCTGTGTCTGTGTCTGTGTCTGTGTGTGTGTGTGTGTGTGTGTGTGTGTGTGTGTGTGTGTGTGTGTGTGTGTGTGTGTGTGTGTGTGTGTGTGTGTGTGTGTATGGAGACCGCAAGTCTGTTTGGACACTGAAAGCAACTGGCAAATGTCCAATACAACCATTTAAACCATAATGATCTGAGCCTCTGTTTCTCTTTGTCATTGTGCCATGTTGACTCACAGAGCGAGTAGTTTTCTATCTACTGGAATTCTCTTTCTCCCTCTATCAGCTGTAAAAACATTGGCATGACAATCAGTAGCTCGTCCTGGACCGGTCTAAATAAAGTGAAAGAGGACAAGATGAAGACTTGGAAAGAGAAGGTGGTAGAGATTTGGTGCAGATAAAATTATCTCCATTGGATAGTTAACAATAAATAAAAATGCTATTCAAAATTACTAAAATATAAAATAATTTGCCTTTTTTTATTAAGGTTAGTTGTAAAATGTCATGTGGTGCGACTCCTCAAAAAAATGAATATACATTTTAAAGCATTATTTATAATGATTAAGGTGTGTCCATTCTCAGTATGCAAGTAAGGTATGAGGAAAATATGTGAGTACTTTTTAATCCATGCCATTTTTTAGAGTTAGCAAATGTAAACTGGTCTGTTGCTCACACAAATCGTACAACTTCGGAAGACTTTCAAATTTAGGACTATAGAATATTTGATGGTGCTTTTTATGAGATTATACTTTTTTGAACATTCTTTGTATGGAAAGTAGCAGATTGGACATTCATTAAAATATATGTTCCATAAAAGAAATGATTTGGAACGACAAAAAAATGATGACGGAACTCAACTGTCAGCTATAAGGAATGCACTGTTTAGCCATAGAAGTACTGTTCTAGTAAAACCTTTCACAGTTTACTTAAAATTATCGTGCTAATTATGTCCCTTAATTATGCC
The DNA here is from genome assembly GCA_027422405.1 of Ptychobarbus kaznakovi. Classification (NCBI taxonomy): domain Eukaryota; kingdom Metazoa; phylum Chordata; class Actinopteri; order Cypriniformes; family Cyprinidae; genus Ptychobarbus; species Ptychobarbus kaznakovi. Next base: position 17,878,734 of record CM049814.1, read on the forward strand.
GTTGAAATCATTTTCATATCCTCGGCCATTTCAAATGTAAAACAATCGCTTCTGTGTTTATACAAAAGCTATGTTAAATCAGTATGTTTGCGTTTTCATTTCAACAGCTCATTGTATTAACATTCATAGGTTTTACATGAGCACGAAGCACAAAAAGCTCTGTTTGGATTGGGAAAAGGTAGATCGGCCCATCTCGTCACCAAATCAAACAATCTGCTTCTCTTCCAAGTAAAACTGATGTAATCTCATGGACACCGTCTAATGTGCCACCTCACACCTGTTGCTTTCTCTCTGCCTTTCTTCTTAGATTTTCTTTTGATTCGGAGCATCCAAGAAACGAGAAACAACGGAGCACCGGGGAAACAGAGGACTGGAGGAAATCAAAGAGAAATGGGCAGAGTGTTTATCGGAGAGGGAGGGATGGGGTGGTTTAGCTGGTACGGACGGAGTCTGAATATTCAAGCAAACGAGACCCCCACCTCACACTCCTGCAAATATTGTCTTATCCATTAGTGGGAGCACGGGAAGAAAAGGGTAGTCTGTCATTGCGGGGCTCATGAAGGAGAAGTCAGGGGAGGAATTATTTTAAAACCTCTTCTGCAGTTCTCTGTGGACAGGGCCATTTGTTTGGCCCTTTCAGACGCCGTAGACCGTAGCAACAAAGAGCGCTTTCAGTGCACCTCACTGTAACAGCATGTGAAAAGAAAAAGCAGGGCAGAGGATAGAGAAGAAAGGCGAAAAAGAAGAAAACAGCTTGAGCGAGACAGGAGGACTTGTTTAACTTTAGATATGTTTATATGGACCTTGCTTGTGTGTTTGTTTTTTCCTCACGCCGGACACGGAAAAGCATTCGAGTGTGAAACTAACAGAGTCGAACGGTATTGAGCCTTGAAGGAGAATGTTACCCAACACTCACCTTTAAAAACTGACACCGGGCTGGCTCGCCGAGAACTCAACCGTGGTCTGGGACACCCGAGAACACCGTCGGCATAAATCCTGCCTGACGTGAGCTAGCAGAGACGCTGGCCTGTGTGTTTATGTATTTACTTCAATGATTATTGCTTTAGCAGCTCCCTTCTGCAGAGTGGATCAGCTCACCTCGCCGTGGGACGCGCAAACGCTTCCAAAATATGTCCGGGGTGAGCGCATGTGGCTCAATGTAACTTAATCATGCAGCAAGCCGAGCGGCTTCCTGTTTAGTGGCCTTCCAACTTATAGATCTCCCAGAAATAAAGATTCTGTTGTTATTTACTCTCATGTTGTTTCAACCCCGTTTCACAGCCTTTCTTCTGTGGAACACAATGGAAGGTGTTTTGAGGAATGTTCATGCTGCTCTTTTACATACAAGTTTCATAGTTACAATGGATGTAGTTAAATAAATAACTAAACAGAATAAAGAGCATCATAAAAGTAATCCATATGACTTGTGAATTCTCATACTTGTTTTTGCATGTAATGCCACATATGAATATGTGGAACCGCACATGAGATATGGGATGTTTAGTGAATAACCTAGTGATGAGACCAGTTGCAAGCTTGAAAGAACGTGTCTTTCCACATAGAACGCAAAACGCTGCTTGACGTTGCACAATCACAGCCAGTCTGAATCTATGGTGTTTAATAGACAACTAGGACCGATGAGATTTCACACTGGGCAGAGCCACCCAGTATCCGCTACAGAAATGTCCAGGGGTGCGTCTCTCAAAACCATTCTAAGCTAACTATGGTCGTTATTTCCATTGAACTCTATTGGTAACGACAGAACTTGCAAACATAGTTGCTTTTGTGAAACACACCCCTGCTCGTCACTTCTCATGGGTATGCATGGTTCGAAAATGTTGCTCTTTTCTCCACAAAAAGTTATTGTACAGCTTTAGAAAACTTAAATTATAGCGAATTAATGTTTAGGGAAGGAGTTTTTCAAACCGGGGTCTAGGGTTCGCCAGGGGTCCCCTAAATAATTTTAGAGAAAAAATAACAAATAAAATAATGAATGAGTTACATAAGGGGCACATTTTCAACTGGGGCCTGTAAAAATGTTAAGAGAGAAGCTTACGAAATTTATAATTATATATATATATATATATATATATACCCCAGCAGTAATATATAAATTTATATATACTGTATATATATATATACGTACACAAACACACACACACACACACACACACACACACACACACACACACACACCCACACACACACACACACACACCACACACACACACACACACACACACACACCACACACACCACACACACACACACACACACACACACACACACACACAACACACACACACACACACACCCACAAGTATTTAAAAAAAAATACTTTTTGTGTTACAATATACAATGCTATTCAAAATTTTGGGGTCGGTAATTTTTTTCTTTCTTTTTTAAAATAAACTAATACTTTTATTCAGGAGAGATTTGTTAAATGAATACAAAGTCATAGTGAAGACTTGTATTGTTAGAACAGATTTATATTATGAACAAATGCTTAACTTTGTATTCATCAACAAATCAAAGAAAAAAGAATCACATGTTCCAAAAAACTATGTGAAGCAGCACAACAGTTTCAACACGCATAACAAATTATATATATATATATATAATATATATATATATATGCTAATAAAAAAATAATTGATAAATAAATTAGTAAATATTAAATATCCCAACTGTTTTCAACACTGATAATCAGAAATGTTTCTTGAGCAGTAAATCAGCATATGATTATGATTTCTGAAGATCACGTGGCACTGAAGACTGGAGTAATGATGCTGAAAATACAGCAGCACATCACAGCAATGCATGCCATTTTAAAATAGATTAAAAAGAACACTTTGTAATGATATTCTAATAATGCAATGATATTTAATTATATATACATTGTAATAATATTTCACAGTATATTTTTTTACTGTCATTTTTATTAAATAAATACATGCTTTGGTGAGCATAAGAAACGTCTTTCAAAAATATATAGTATACAGTATATTTGTTTTATTCTGTTTACATTCAAATATTTTTAATTGCACTTGTAATTTATTATATTATTTAAAGTTAGCATGTATTGTATATACAGTCTGCCTAAAATCAATGATATTATTTTATAATTGTTTTTGTTAAAATAAAAACAAGCTTAAACTAGCCTGAATGAGTTTGGTGGTCTCCCAGGCTTGCTTGCTAGGTTTAAGATTTTTGGGCACTTGACTTTTGGCCAGGCTGGGAACCGCGAGACCAGCTTAACTAGGACTAGGACTAGCAACTATAGGGAACCAATGTATACTTAATGCATAAAGCATGAATTCCTAGAATACCTGGATCATTCCAGTACCAAGACATGTATTTTCCTGAGTTGTTCATCTCTGTCAGGTGAGGATCATTAAATAGAGCCTCTGTGTATCTCCTAGAAGCCACGAACACACATGCACACACTTTAGCAGATGTGATCCCTGTGTGTATTTGGTCAGAGCATGTCATCCATGAAATCCTCCCACATGAATAGGAGGAAGTGAACAGAGCCAAAGTTATCCTTAAGGAAAGGAGGGAGAGAGATGGTGACAGATGGAATGAAGAAGTTGACTTCTTTATTTTAAGGACTTAATTTCCTTCACTTTGGCAGCCTGTCATTTATATGCTCTCGCATCTTTACAGAGCACATGTAAAAACATGAAGGCACATGCACATGCATGCACACTCGTGCAAACACAATGCACACATATGCATTGCTTCGTCTGGAAAGAAAAATAACCAGTGCGGTCTCAATCACTCATCTCTCTGCAAACGCACAAACCGTTCTTTAAGCTTGGCGAGAAAGCTTGTTCCCACAATCCCAGTGAGTCTTCAGCTCACAAGGTTAAAGAAACCCATAATGATCGCTAGTCCAAAGACTCAACTGCTAGTTATACTCAACACATCTGATGCCAAAGAAAGGAAGAAGTGCACAAATGGTTATGGAATACGAATATGTGTGTTGTTTTACTATATACTATTATAGTTATAGTTAAAAATATATTTGCATTTTTCATTAACTTTTTTTGTAAGCTTTTTTAAATTACTATTTATTTTTGTATTTATTTACTTACAAGTTAGTGAGTTAGTTAGTTAATTAATAAAAAACAATATTGATGCATATGTACTTTATGAACTCAATGCACTCATTTTACTCAATGAACTCCAAAAGTTGCAAAAAAACGTAGAAATTAACAATCTGCACATGACCACTAATGTTAACATAACAGAGCCTGTTTAGTAATTTAAACCCAACTATTAGGCAATGATAACATAAGTTATTTATGAATAGAATCTTAAAGTTGCAGTAGTATAAACAGCTGTGTAAAGAAAATGTTTGTCAAAATAAAATATATCAATAAATATCAATACCTTTAATATTAATAAATATACATATTTAATATGTTTAATATAATGTTTATGTAATCCATGCATATTTAATTCAATTATTTAAATGCATGAGAGGAGCGTGAGCATCTTCTACAAAGGACATTTGTATGGGCTTGGAACATGTTGGAATAATGGTGAATAAAATGGCAGAATTTCTCAATTTGAGCAAAATGTTCCTTTACGAGTCAGAGAGAGGGTGGAAAATGGTTGTGTAAACCTAAATTATGACTGTCTTTAGTGAAAGAAACCTTGACTAACATAATGAGTGAACTTCTGAAAAATGTTTCGACATAAATCCAATATGATGTGTCATTCCTTTATTGGCTTGTCTGAATAATAGACCCACTGAAGACCATTGTCCCAAGTGTTGTTATTGTGACCTTTCACTTGGAATAGGACCCAAGCGACCATTCTAACCAAAGATGTCTTAACTCTGTTAAATATCCCAACTCCTATACGCCAATGAAATGCATTTAGTCAGCCAGCAGAAGCCTTTGCAGTAAATTTGTAATTCTTTTCTCGGTTAAGTGACCAACTCCTGCCGAGCTGAGCAAGGTCTCTCTTCATGATATCTATCCAAACCTTGACAGGAAGCATATTTCAGTGTGCAGGATTCATGTGGTGACTAATGTTTGGTCGTCTACCAGCCCTCCCTTCGGCTGTTAGAGCCGCCGCTGAGAAGGGGGAAGAGAACGAGTGCGAGCCAGCTTCCATTAATGTTTTTCCACTTAAGGTAAAAGCTCAGCCAAACCTGAGAACACCTCCTAAAACCCACATCCAGTGTTTGCTGCCACTGCGAGCGCTCAGCTGACAAACACGCCAATGCAATTTCCTTCTGGCAGCCCCTCCTCTTAGAAAAAACTATTTTTGACAGGAAGTTGGTATACGTTGGTCATTCGAGGTAGCTTTATCAAATCTATTAATAGCTTCTTGTAGAGCATACATGGTGTTTTGGCAAATTGTGACCTTTGGATAAGTTGAACAACATTCTTTGCAGTTGCCTCAGTTTTTAATGGAGCCCGAGGCTATGAAAGACTGAGATAATGAAACTAGGGCTGATGTTTAAAGCTGTCAGTTAACAAGGACAGGTGCACAGTCATGAACAACAATGTAACCCCAGGCAAAGCAGACTAATGCAGGTTTGTAACACACGCAGACAGCTTACTTGTCTCTTCTCATTCAGAGGTTTGTAACCCGTATTTACCTGGGCTGTTCATTACTGGGATTGAATAAACTGATAACACTAAGATTTAGATTTAATGCTGGAACACAAGTATGTAAAAATCAATATATGGATTTGCTGCAAAGGTAAAATTATTTGTATCTCTATCTGCATTCAGATCAAACCTAATGTGGGCGGGGATATAATTTGTTAAAAAATGTATACAACAATGTGATTATATTCCTTTCATAGTTAACGTATTAAATATGCTGTGTGTATATATATATAGGCCTATATTCTGATAAATACTCTAGTTCCCAGAAATGTGTTGGTTTTCCAGCATCTCTTGCATATTTGAACCCTTTCCAGCAGTGACTGTATGATTTTGAGATCCATCTTTTCACAATGACGTTAACTGAGGGATGCATACACAACTATTACAAAAGGTGCAAATATTCACTGATGATCCAAAAGGAAACACAATGCATTAAGAGCTGGGGGTGAACACTTTTGAACAGGATGAAGTTTTGTACATTTTTATTTTGTTTAAATATCATATTTTTTTCCCAATTTAGTACTGCCCTTCAGAAGCTAATTACATGTTTCACAGAAGACAACATATGCACAATTTAGCCTTCAAATTCAAATTCTAAAAGTTTTCACCCCCTGACTCTTAATGCATTGTTTCCTTAATTTAATTAAGCTCACTGAACAGGCAATTTTTAGTGTATAAATAGGGACTTTATATCTAAATTTAAATACATATATACATGTATAGCTAATTTTATGAAGCTTTCTGAAGCCTTTTCCATTTTATGAAGGGGTGCCTTGCAAAGCAATCATCATATTCGGGGACTCACGGCATCAAAAACTTAGAAAACTCCTGACCCTGGATACCCTAGTGTTGTTATAGCAACCTTTTCACTGCCAAACAGCATTCACACACTTTAGAAAATACTCAATACAGTTAACCGTTTATATATTTAAACCTAAATGAATGTGTACAGCCTGTCTTTCCGTGAACTCATCTCTCTCTCTCTCACTGTCTCGTCTGTCCCACAGCCAGATTGTGTGCATATCTGTTTTCACACAGGACCTTCCCTCCAGCCATGAATAAATTACGCCTGACATGTTGCAGGAAGTTCCTTTGGCAGCAGATACTTCCAAACACTCAAGTATACACTCAGCAGTACCACCGTACTGGCTCTTCCCAAGTTTTCCTAAGTGAGTGCGTCAGATCTTGGCAGAGTGGAACATATCATATGAGCTTTGTTATTATCAGCAATCTACACACGCTCACAAAAAGATGCCTGGCTATTAGTAAACCGCTCACTTCTATTTGATATCTCTGTGAATTAGCCACGCTTAGTCAAATGACACGTGACAGCAGAGCAAAGCCAACAGAAATGTCACGGTTAGTCAACACTTCTCAGGGATGTCTTCTCTAGTAGCGCCAGGCCAAGAAACATAACAAGACTTGATGACTTACAGACAGAAACAGATGTTATACACTTTAGCATCTCTGCTATGCCTGAGTGACGGAAAGACTGCTCTCATATTACGTTTAGCTGCCATAACAGCCTCAAATTCTGCTCAAATGACTTAATTGTGGTGTAGTTTTACAAATGCTGATTTTCAGGTAATCAAGAAGGTGTCATCGCCAGGCCTGGATATAATTCTCACCCCACAGGCTTTCATCGGATCCAACGGAATGACTCTGCCCTGTTTCTAGTGCTGTTACCAAGGAGGCCAAATAGACCCAGGTAGCTAAGGAAAATTGTCACACAACCAGCCACCCACACTTAGACACATTAATAAGGGGAAAAGTTGCATAATTGTAGAGAATGTCAGCCAGCGAGAGCGCTCCACATCCTCTAGAGTATATCCTGTTCTTTCAGAAGGGGTTTTCTCCTCGCGCTCTGAACAAATGGCAGGAACAGGCCTGAGACGGGGAGGAGAAAGAGACAGGGGATGCATGGGCTTTAGACTCTGCGAACAAGCTTTTAACGCAACGTGTTGAGACAGATTACTCTTCCGAGCCCCTCGGGGGGAAGCTTTTTCTGCAGATCACTTGCTCATCTCTCCTCTATGGATTTTGTATGCAGGTAAATTATTGGGGTTCATGAGTGGGGAGGAAGAGCTACAGAACATCTGATTTCAACTGATTCACTTTCATAGGTGTCAGGTGTTCCTGGTGTTCCTAACAGGTGGGCCAAAAAACCATGAAAAGTATTTTGTGGAAAATATAACATTTGATAATTACAGTTATTTTGTATATTTCTAGAAATATATATATAAAAATATGATTTTAAAACTGTATTTAGAAAGTCCTAAACTAAAGTTACAGGGTTGAAAAAAATGCAAACCTTCTTTAACATAGTAGAAAAGAAAACAGCTCATATAAAATGCATAATTTGGACTCATCTGTGAAAAAAAACAAATTGTCCTATTTTGCTTTACAAATATAGTGTTGTGTGCATTTGTCAAAATCAACCCTTTCAACCCTGTTATTATAAGAAAAAAAAATCAAACACATGTTTTCATTTAAAGAACATTTATGGTAACCCAATAACTGCACATCAACATTTGCTACGTAACTATCTAGCCACAATTAATGATAGCTTAATTTAGGCTAAATATGCAACCCTGTTATTTCTTTCTTTCTTTCTTTCTTTCTTTCCT
>CM049814.1:17887090-17899590 GCA_027422405.1 Ptychobarbus kaznakovi
TTTTTAAATGCACAGATGAGCTGGGATTTGCCAGGTGGTAGTTTGTTTTGTACTCAGGCTGTAGTCAAAGAAACCCCGGATTACTTTGTACATATCCCGTTACACAAAAGAAACAGATTAGCTTTTCAGTGTGAGAGCCGGTGAGTCATATGTTCCTGAGGAACCTTTCTCAAACTTACATTAAGCAATGAGTTTTTGACTCCTATACAGGTGACAGCAGGTGGAATACTGCCCTGCTGTCGCTGTTGCCGGCAGCTAGTAACAACTGCAACGCCTGCAGGAAATATCACTCATCAAACAGCAGTGAAGCAGGGAACGGTCACGTGCTGTGTTGCTAGCCAAACGTGACCATTTAATGAGGGTCAGACTGATAAAGTTCACGCCGCTGTTTTGGACTGATAATGTGTTGCAGTTTTTATGAGTGACATGTTATCATGTTAAGGAAGTGTTGTGTCATATAAACAAGCATTTAAAGTGACTGAGCAGACAGTGAAGGTATTTCCGTGTTCATATAATTGTCTTACTGTATGGCTGTTACCTTGGCTAGGTCTCTCTTGTATAAGAGATTTTAAATCTCAATGAGACTTCCTGGTTAAATAAAGGTCAAAAAAAAACATATATATGTAGTGACAGATGAGACATTGTTATTTACTGTACTGTATATTTACTCTTCAGCATTGCTATGAGTTCGATGGGCTTGGCGTATAAAACATGGTTATCTTATAACTTTTAAAGCAGTAGTTCGCTCAAAATGTGACTATTTGCTGAAAATTGACTTACCTTCAGGCCATCAAATATGTAGATGAGTTTTTTGTTCATTGGACCAGATTTGGAAAAAAGCGTTACATCACTTGCTCACTAATGGATCCTGTGCAGTGAATGGGTGCCGTCAGAATGAGAGTCCAAACAGCTGATAAAAACATCACAATAATCCACAAGTAATCACTCTTTAAACTCTTGCTTCTGGCTGAAATACCAGTCCATAATCCATAATAATGCTTCCTCTAGTGAAAAGGTCCATCTTAGACCAACATGTTTGTTTAGAACTGCATCTGCATTTCTCTCCTGATTCAGGTGAGATTACTTTTATATTCTATATTATCAATATATTAAAAAAACGAGTTAAAGTTACAGAAATGTTCCCGAGCAGCTCAGTATGAAGGTTGTTTGCAGGTGGTCTTGTCTCTCTGGTTGCTCTTTTGTCATGGCAAAGCTTCACATAACTTGTTTTGAGCTTGATGGAGTTTTATTTACAGCAGGTATGAGTTTGTCCTTTTGTGATTTCAGATGGACATTTTGTTACAGCTTGTATGTCCCAATTCATGTATAGGTGCTCTGTTTTCTCTTTCTCCTCTGATAATAATTGCTACAGTACTTTGATACAATAAATGGTACTAATTGATTATCATATTCATGTTAAATGATACCTGTGTGGTACTTCAGTGTACTTTACTGTTTGTACACCTGTACTAATTCTTCAATATTACTATTTTATAATATATAAATATTATTTTTTGTTTTTTTTTAAAAACTTGCATTTATTACAATTATGAAATTAGATTATTTTTTTATTTTTTTTTATAATTATGAATTAGGGGCTTGAAGTCATATATTATATTCCATATATTCTCTTCTGCCTCACTTTCCTCACTTTCTCTCAGTCTATCACTCACTCTAGGGCCTAATTATGAACTAGCTTGAAATAAATACATTAATTTTACAAAACAACCCTGCCGAGTGCTGTTTTTGGTACAATGAGGCCACCGCTCTAGTCTCTAGTGCGCTCAGGCTGGGTTGAGGGGGGCGCTTTGGGATTGACTGGCCAGAGATTTACTGGGTGCAGTAATTGCGTCTCATTAATTCTTACAGTAATGCAGGGAGCTATACAGGCTATGCAATTAGCAGGCTGAGCCCTGAATAGAGCAGATAATCAAGGGACAAAGGCAAGAGCTCAGCAGCCATTAGGCACAGAGGATGTCGGCCCATTGTCAGGGACAGAAGGAATGCATGCAGACGTGCCTTCATTTAGGACAACTCAGGCAGGGGAGACTCCAAGCCCTCTCAGAGCTTTTCACTCCCTACTTAAGCAAACTTCCTGCTTTTTCATGCATTTCAGAAATAATGCTTTTACAAAAAATGGAAACTCCTTCCTAAACTGACAAGTCAGGAGAAAAATCTGAAAATAAACTTTATTGTAATAATAATTATTGATTAGCTTATGATATTATATATTTTTTTAAATGACACATATGTTTTATTTTATTTTAATTAATTGTATTATTTATTTTTTATATCAATTGCCTTTTCTTTTCTTTTCTTATTTTTTATATTTCATTTAATTTATTTAACATTTGATACACAGGTGCATCTCAATAAATTAGAATGTCGTGAAAAATGTTCATTTATTTCAGTAATTCAACTCAAATTGTGAAACGTGTATTAAATAAATTCAATGCACACAGACTGAAGTAGTTTAAGTCTTTGGTTCTTTTAATTGTGATGATTTTGGCTCACATTTAACAAAACCCACCAATTCACTATCTCAACAAATTAGAATACTTCATAAGACCAATTAAAAAAATTTTTTTTTTAGTGAATTGTTGTCCTTCTGGAAAGTATGTTATTTACTGTATATGTACTCAATACTTGGTAGGAGGGGCTTCTTTTGCTTTAATTACTGCCTCAATTCGGCGTGGCATGGAGGTGATCAGTTTGTGGCACTGCTGAGGTGGTATGGAAGCCCAGGTTTCTTTGACAGTGGCCTTCAGCTCATCTGCATTTTTTGGTCTCTTGTTTCTCATTTTCCTCTTGACAATACCCCATAGATTCTCTACAGACCTGATGTCAATTAACTTAATTAGTTGATATATGTTCTCCCAGCTGAATCATTTCAAAATGTCTTGCTTTTTCAGCCCTTTGTTGCCCCCGTGCCAACTTTTTTGAGACCTGTAGCAGGCATCAAATTTGAAATGAGCTCATTTAGTGGATAAAAGTGTACAATTTCTCAGTTTAAACATTTGTTATGTTCTCTATGCTCTATTGTGAATAAAATTATGGCTCATGTGATTTGAAAGTCTTTTAGTTTTCATTTTAATTCGAGTTGTATCTTAAAAGTTATCTCTTAGGGGTTGGGTTATATAGTTTTATAGACAGTGTAAGTGGTTTATAAAGACAATAGGTGTCTTTGGTATGTCCTCATTTAGATGCTAGATAAACATGTGTGTGTGTATTTTCACCCCAGTCCACAGTGCCAAGGCTATTGCAGTCATATCTGTCGACTCAGTAGTTTGTGAGACCTTTTACCACCTCGGAAGAGCAAGGGAGAAGAAAGAGAAATCACCAGAATACTCTACCTTATCTTCCCTTTCCGCTCTTTCTCCGCAGTCCCTTTATCTCCCTCCCCAGATAATCACTCACTCGGCAGCTTCGAGTAAATGAACCTCTCCTGGCCATTCAAATTAAGCATTGAATTATTGACATGTAATTAGCATGTCTTTCCTAGCAGGGCCACTGTAAAGTCTCCCCCTGCAGTTCCAGTGAAAAGCTGTGTCTTTCACTCATTGTAGCTCAGATATTATAGCATAGCAATGTTAAAAAAAAAAAAAATATGATGAAAAGTGCCTTAAACCACAGACTCGGAAATCCTATTTATCAAATAATACAGCTGCTAAAACTTTATCAGCATTTATTCTCACAAGTAACGCTGTCTCCCGCTTGTTATCTTAGTCGTTATGGAGGAGACGGCACAGCGTTCGGATTAGGTTTTGGATTATGCAAACATGCCAAAATATATGTGTGTAATGAGCTGCAAGATTCTGTTTCAAGACAATTATGATTACAGTGCTCTTTTTTTACGCCTCATGTTTAAATTATTTATTTTTTAGCTGGGGAATCTTGGTAACTTTCTTTTTTGATAATCCACAATCAGCGTACCACAGAAATGTGCAGTTTATTAATAAATACATCTCACACGACTCTGAATACAAGGTTGCTTTTCCATTGCAGTTGTCAGTTCCCCTGACAAATTCTTCTCGAAGCTGAATTAGTATTAATCCACGGATTGATTCCTCTCTTATTTATGCATTTTTCTCAGTTTTACAGACCTGTGGTTTGACAACCTGTTTATATTAACCCTAAGTATATTCATAAATTGCCTGGTAATCTCATTTTGTTTACAGCTAACTTTAGGAACAGCAGCTTCCTGTCTGCCTGACTTAATTTAGTCTGTTTGCAGACAGGCTTTCGATTTAATGGGGAGTAATAAGAGATGATTTTTAGTAACCTACATTCAGTGGTGCTGGCATCATCCTGTCACAGAAAGTAGGTTGTAGACACTGGGAAGGTAGTGGTGGAAGTGTTTAAAGCTTTGGCAAAACTTCTGTTGTGTGTATGAGATGCAGACGAGAGACACTTAAAAGCTCACCCAAAAATGAAATTGCTGTCATTATTTACACACACTCATGTTTTTTCAAACTTGTATCTTGATACTGATTTGGAGCATCATGAAGGCAATTAAAAGTAAAACAAAAAAATCACTTTTCCTTTAATTGTGCTTGAAAGGGCAGAAAGGTGGACCAGGTTGTGTTAGACAGATACATGTCATTGGTTTGAGGGATTGGATTCAGTAATATTTAACCTCACACCTTCAATTCAGACTATTTTTGTGAACCAACATCTGCCACCATTTTATTCCCAGTCCTGGCAGGACGAAACACAGGTGAGAGGAACCGCCAGCATCCTTTGCATTGTTGGCTGGCTTGTATCGGGATTGAAAGCAAGTAGTATCATGTCTCATCTCTCTGAAGGATCTCCTGACGGTCTCCAGTTTCAGAGAGTGACCATAGAGCTGTTTCCCAGCGCCTCTGCTCCATGCCTCATTGAACAGACATATCAGTGCCCTTTTGTGGAGGTCTCATACATCCGGACCCGTTCCGCCACACCCCAAAACAGGCCATACGGTTTATCTGTCGCTACTTTGCATGTGTCATTTTCAGACTGCTTTCATAATCAAATTGTACTTATTAGTGGTGCTTGCTAGTTCAAACCAGAGACGTCAAGCCCATTCAAAGTGAGGGGAACGTGCCCCCTCAGATTTTTGAGCCAAGTGAATTTTGAATGCAGCTTCCAAAAGACAAAAAATAGCCAAATAATATTTTCTATATTTGATACAATCACACCAGCGTGATTAAATCGCTCAGCGCATCATATCATCAGCTGCTAAATTCAAATCTACGTTCGCTGAGCCAGAGAAAGGCACGTTTTTACAGCACTGCATACCATAACCAATCACACACGATGCTGTTGAGCTTATGAATGCAATGACCAATCAGAAACGTTCAGATGAGTCATCGCTAAAATGCCGGTGTTTTCTTCACTCGCTCGCTGACTGAATGCCTCTTTCTGGTAAATTCTCTCGTTAAAAACAATAAAGTGCAGATGTGTGTATGAATCTGTTAGTAAGATATTAATTTAATTGTGTAAACAGCTTCAGTGATTTTAATCGCAGTTTTTGAGAGCCTGAACTCTTGACTCTCAGTAAAAATGTTCTTTGATTATGTAAACATTCTTTGCTTTCTCTCTGTACAATGAAAGTGTTATGATAAGTAGCCTAACTTACAATGTTTTTATTCATATTGACTTTCAATGTTAAATTCATATTAAATATAAAGTCAGTCGTATTAAAACTATGTTATGGCATGATGCCCATATCTGTTACTTAAGTAAACAGACAGGTTTTTTTGTGCATAGTTAATAGATTACATTATTAGGATACTTTGACCATCGGCCACATGAAGTGTGTCGTGTGTCACATGACGACCCCCCCCCCAGGTGCCCCCTCAAAAATAATGAGTGCATGATGCCCCTGGTTCAAACAAATAGTGATTCTTGACGTATCAAGCACCGCTGAAAAGTATAAACAATTATATTTTTGCTCATACTTGACTATTAAGCTCAAAAGTATATTCAGCATGAAATATGCCCGGTTTTAGTTTTTTTTTGTCTGCCAAATGGCAAAAATGCCAAAGGGCTGAAAGCAAATGCTAATTCACTCTCTGACAGTAGGTGGTTCTTATGGAAATGCAGAAATTCTCTAATTAAATTTCACGTATGCTTTGTTTTTAAAGTCAAACATGTAGCCTTTCAAAGTATACTCCATTTAATGTTGTGCACGAATGCGAGCTGTCAACACATGCCCTCTTGAAAACTTTCCTCATGTCCAGTGTCTGCTCTATTTTTCCCCATAATTTATGACCAATAACAAATATTCATGAACACGTTTAAATCAAAGCTGGGCTATCCCGTACCCTCTCGCTCAAGTGCTTGTCAATGCAGCCATCTGTTGCTGTTGCAGTCTCCACTGTTTTGTTGTTGTTGTTTCGTATCTTTAGTTTCGTTTTCTACTGTGAAATAACAGCCCGGGCCAGTGTTGCCACCTTGAGGAACAACTGATTACTGCCAAAACAAACTCAATGTGCATGTGACCTGCACCTCCAAACAATCGTGTGGTGCGAGTACAGTATGCACAAGCTATTCTGATGACATAATTTGCGTCAAACACACTGTATGCTGTCCCTCGCGTATGTGTAAAAATTGAAGTATACTTTGGGCTTTACTGTACACAAAGCAATTTTGCGTAAGTTTCCATTGCGGACACCTTCTTGTCATGAAGAAGTAAGAAAGTCTAACATGTTTTCAGCCATTCATTTTTTGTATTCGCTATAGTGTTTATCAGATAACACCAAATACAGGAGTACTATGATGGTACTCAATTCGCTTAGCAATAGAGTCTGTTTGAGAGCACCACCAAGTCGTAGTTTAATGTAACAGAATCGCTCTGGGCACGTGACTAAATATGCAAAAATTATTGGTTGGACAGTTGTCTTCAAAGTGTGAGCTATAAAAAAATCTGCCGCATTGATGCTATGCAAATGTTCGTGTTGGTAAACAGTTGCATTATCGCTCATTCAAATGAAAATGTTTTTTGCACCAAACATTCTTCTTGGTATTAAATATTGGTTTATAATTAAAAAAATTGTGCTGAACATATGAATAATACCCCAAATTATGATGCTCAATGAGGTGTCTGATTTTCACTTATGGACAACACGAGATTTAGACTGAAAGAGGGATCTGAGCCATATCTACGGATCAGAATATCATAGAGACTTATGACTTATGAGACTTATGACTCTTTTAACCTGGGCAGGTAAGGAACCTCATAGCAAGATGCTTCTGGAAACATCATATTAATGCCACAATAATTGTGGCAGTGAGTTTTGCATGGCCAAGTAGCACTCACGTGTTCTTCAAAAAATGAATACGTCTAGTTTGGGAGGTACTCTGGTGTTTTTTTTTTAAATAGTGGACAGACACATTGACAAAATAATGGTTTAGGAATTGTTAAGGGTCATTTGGAACAAAACAACAGCTCTTATTTAGTATTTAGTATTTAAAGGGACATTTTCCCCAAATAAAGCTTGCAGACTAACAATGCAATGTGTATTCCAGTAGCTAACAATGCACCTCAAGGATGCAGATGTGTATTTTGTTTTTAAAAGCAGAGAATTAGGGGATACTATTCGTCCTTATTATTTTGACCCTCCCTTCAACCTATTCTATTGTTGTCTGCAGGTGCTAATGATTATGTGGCCCGCTAAGTACACCAGCTCATTTGCTGAGGTGGAAATAAATGACTTCTTTAGAAGTCTTCCCTGTTGTCCCCCTAAAATAATTTAGTTTGGGATGAGGGTTTGACACTCTGTTAAAACCTTGAAGATTTTGGCCCAGTCTCACTAAGAAAGCAATATTGGTTTAATTCCTGAGGCTGCCTGGCCACCTGGCTCAGAAGGAAAAACTGACAGAGTTCCTTTCATAAAACCAAGGGAAGTGTCTTATATTGCCTTATTGGTGTGGTTCCTGTGCTTTGTGTTTGTGTTGGCGCCCTATATCCTGTAGGCTGGTTTTTCTGTATGCACTGGTATGTAAGGCCTATGGCGGATGTCTCCGATCACATGTTCTCTGGTGATGATGGGATGGACAGCAATTTTTTTTCACTCATGTCCCAGCTTGACTGTCTCACAAATTGTGTCTAAGAATGTTCAAACACTAACTCACAATGACAGAAATGTGCAAACACTGTAATACGTATATACACATTGTGATAATGGCTCTTACTTGTGTGTCTTTCATTGTAAGGGCTGGAGTATAAACCTGGAGACTGGTTCTAGTGCCCTGGGGTCTCAGATTTCTAGGGGCCTTTAAAGCCTTAGGCCAAGAAGTTCAATAGTGCCGTTGTTGCATTTTAAAATTTAAGGTGACCACTAGGGCTCCTTGGCACATACAATGGAAGTTGACTACTAGGGCCCTCAGGCCTTTCAGTTCATATATCGCAAGCTGACGGCTGGGGCCTTGCAGGCCTCTTGTCACATGCAGCTGACGACTAGGGCCCTTGAGTGCATATGTTGCAAGTTGATAACTAGGGCCCCCTGATACTTTGGCACATACAGCACAAGCTGACCACGAGGACCCTCAGTCCCTTCACCGCACACGTCACACGTTGACCACTAGGACCCCTGGGCATATGTGGCACAAGATGACAACTAGGGCCCCTAGGCCCCTAGCTGACCGCTTGGGCCCTGGGCTTCCTGTTGCTCGAAGTGTGAGATGACCACTAGGGACCCTGGACATCTCATTAAATACAGCACAAACTAGCCCTTCAACACATGCATCATGAGCAGAACACAAGCATAAAGCAAGGCCCCCTCAGAGACTGAACCCCAGAGACCCCAGTGCACACAGTGCACGTTTATCACCAGGATCACTCCTCAACACATACAGCTGAGTGCCTGATTGGAAAGTTACAATATGAACCCATCACAAATTCCACTCAACCCAAAGACATGAGCCCCAGGCGGGACCATGATCCAGCCCTGGACATGGACTGCCTCCCAAACAGGTTATCTGCAGAGTCCACTGAAAATACTGAGCCCAGCACACCTCATACATGTTTGCTTACTGTACTCTCACAACTCAGAGTTCAGCTTAGGGAAAGGGTGTTCAAGCCAATGGAAAATTACAACACTGAAGGTCATCAAGTCCCTGTAATCCCAGTATCCAACTGTATCAGGGGGCAAACCATATGCGCTCCAGTGTTTTAACTTCTTGATAGTCACCACATCAGCTCATGTGCATGGAGTTGAACTTTGCTCAATATGTTTGCATCATCAACGGTCACTGTTGCTCGTGGTGTCACTGATAATTCAGCTACACCAACCTATTAAAGGGTGGAGTGGTGGCTCAATGGGTAGAGGCCTCGTGGCAAGAAGGTCTCCGGTTTGAGTCCCAGCTGAGCCCTAAACTCTCAGTGTAAAGTTTGCATAAATGGACTGCAAAATTTTTCATAAATGAGCTTGGTGAGTGTGCATTCAAGGTGTTTCCCTGCCTTCGTATAGGCTTCCCTGCAACCCTGCATAGGACAAGTGGTTTAGAGAATGGATAATTATTGCAGTTTTTGTAAACTGAATTAAAAACACATATCTAAATATCCACTATGAAAACCAGGTACACACATTCCACTGTAACTAGTTGTCTTTGTGTAATCACTCTGATAACAATGTGTCACAATGGTGAATAGAGGAATGTTTGTGAGTGAGATAAAGAGGGAGTGAAAGTGTGATATGATAAAGGAACAGAAACATATAAAGCTTTGTTGATGGGTGATCTTTGCGCCTTGCGCTGGCCCAGGAGACATGGACAGCGACAAAAGACATCAAAAACGACAACAAGCTACACAGTGTAGTCGCAAATGTCATCGTTACCCAAAGTGTGAGATGAAGGGAGAGAAGACACCATAAATGAGCGACACGTCCTTTTGGACTTTTGATCATTTTTTTAATTCCCAGCTTTCATGTCATGTCCTAATTCTTTATGCAAAACCAATTTCAGACAACACAGTGGAATCTCAGCATGATAGGTTAAAAATTAATGAGCCTGTCAATGCGGGAACATTATGTTACTGTTTAACCGCACGCTTCGTTAAATATTCAATCGCAGGAAAGCAAACATTGGATCCATGAACTTTTAGCTTCACCTCCCCTGGTGTGTGTGTGTGTGTGTGTGTGTGTGTGTGTGTGTGTGTGTGTGTGTGTGTGTGTGTGTGTGTGTGTGTGTGTGTGTGTGTGTGTGTGTGTGTGTGTGTGTGTGTGTGTGTGTGTGTGTGTGTGTGTGTGTGTGTGTGTGTGTGTGTGTGTGTGTGTTTATGTTTGTGTGTGTTTACTCAGATGTTTTGTGTTAATTGGAATTGTTTCTACAGGACTTTCAGGCGGCGTGCTACACCGACGTAGACTAGCTAATACATTGTTTTCGTTATTTTCACAGCTTCCCGGAAAATTGAGTGGTGGTGTCTTATTAAGGAACCTAATTTAGAGGGTGAACACCTAACCAATTATATCTAATTGGATGATTATTGCACAGCCTTCAAAAGACACCTTTCTGACTCTGGAGACAATTTTATTGGACTGTGAATCGCTGAATACTTTTGACCCCCAGTTTGCAACAGATCATGATTAGCATTGTGTGAACCTCAAACAAGCTGTGAAATCTTGGCAGTGGGTTTCATAACCGCGAACACAAGACAATTTAGAGGTTTAACAAACAATATCTTGTGATAAAAAAAAAAAATGTTCAGTCCCTTTGTTGGTGTTCTTTCTCACACTAAACAAGAAGTGTTAAAAGCTATGCTAGCAGACTATTAGCAGTAAGAATGAAAAAGACAATCAAAATGTGTCAAACTAAATGAAAACGACTGTTAGCAAACGTGCACACCAGTGTAGGGTCGACCAAAGATGTGCAATATAAAACTGAAACATCTGAAACATTTGAATTCGCCATTGAGCAAACATCCGGCCGCTTGGCTCCGGAGCACACCGCCACTCCTGTCAATCTCTGGTGGTCGACAAAAGACTTTAGTAATATCTATTGTCACTTTACAACTGTGTCCTACATGCCGTATGGCCTGGCAGCAGTGACAGATGAGGTGAACATGGTGGGGCTAATTCAGCATGTCCTCTCCCAGCAGGCCTCCTTACACAACGCTAATAGGATGGGACCCATTGTCTGTGGGCCAGGACCACCATGCTCCTCACCATCCACACAAACACAATGACCCTCGCGGGGCCTTGTCTCAGCGAGCGAGTCTTTTCCATTTTAGAACAAGAGAGACTGATGAGGGCGTTCATGTATAGAGGAATAGCGTCGAGCTAGCGTCGTGTATTCACATGGATATACATTGTAAAGCCCATGAGAATATCTGCATATACTACTCATTTTTACTTTTTTATTTAAATGAATTAATACTTTGTAATCTGCAGGGGCTTAGAGCTAATTAGGTGTAGCTCATTAGCATGTTAATACAGTAACTAATGCAGCTTGCAAAATGCATTTTTTTTCTTTTTTTAGGCAAAGTCAACTTGTGTGGCAAAGTTAGTCACAATCACTAATAACTGACTAACTAACTACTTGCACAATCATCTGATACTCCTTGCTACCTGAACTCAAACATACTGTTTTGCAGTACATTTGCAAGTACATTTAAACCAGCATATTTATGCCATAACATACTGGCTTGGATGTAACAGTCAGGAATTATGTAAATATATAATAACATTTCTTTAAAAAAATATTTATTTGTTTGTTTGTTTGTTTAAAAATATTATGCTCTAATGTGTATGTTTCATGAATCAAATATATATTTAGCCTTGAATGTAACAGTCAGGAATTATTTAAAATATATAAAGCATACAAATCTGATTCATTTATTTACTTGAAATATTGCTATGATGTAATATATGCGTTTGGTGTGTTTCAGTAATCAAATGAATAATTAACCAATAAATAAACACAAAATAAATAAATTCTAATAACATATGAATATAATTTATATTATAATAATGTATTGTTTGTTTGTTTGTTTCGTGTAAGTCATGTTATAAACAATTTTACACTCAAATATATGTTTTTTTAATGTTGCATGAAGCAATCAATCAATAGATGGATTGTTGATAGTGATGGTAGCCTTTGACTTGCATTAAAATATTTACCAAGGACCATGATTTCAGCAAAAGCAATCTTCTTTACGGTTCTACCAAAACAACAAATCATCTACATATTGGGTGGCCTGAATGTGAATACATTAACAGCATTTTTTTTTACTTTGGGTGAATAAAAAAAAAAACAAACAAAAAAAAAACAGACAAGTTGCCATGCTTGAGAATGATATGATTATATTATCATGGCTAAAATAATAATACTTTTTTGAGTTTGCAACTCTCACACCATCTCCAGCTGTTTAAACAGATTTCAGATTTCTTCGTTCAGAAAGAATCAACAGGTTCAATGCAGTCTTTCTAGGGCTATAATGTGATAAACTGTTGGCTATCACTTTACATATAGATTGGGGACTAGCTATGTGTACTCACAAATGCTTGAGGTTTTAGTTTCAG
>CM049814.1:17902090-18057090 GCA_027422405.1 Ptychobarbus kaznakovi
TTTTTAAGCTGCAGTCCGTAACTTTTTTGTAAAAAATGACCCAAAATCAATATTTGAGCAAGTACACAACCAGCCAGTGTTCCTTTAATCCGATTCACATCGGTCATCTTATAATAAAGTTTTCTAATTTGAGTGGTACGGGTAGGTTTTCGTGGGAAACTCGAGTATGGCACTGCGTCATTACGTCACGTCTGTAAACATAAAGTTGTCCCGGCTAGGCTATCGCATGTGAGGATCTGTAGCAGGGATAGGTAAAGTGGGTCCTGGAGTGCCGATGTCCTGCAGAGTTTAGCACCAACCCTGAATAAACCTCACCTGCTTGTAGCCCTTCTGATCCTAAAGACCTTGATTAGCCTGCTCAGGTGTGTTTGATTAGGGTTGGAGCTAAACTCTGCGGGACAGCGGCAGTCCAGGACCAACGCTGCCTATCACTGGTTTATAGCCTTTTCTCACAGCAGCTAGAATAATTAAATGTATCATTTTGATGGCAGGTTGTAATCCAGAAAGGATTATGTGTTTATGAAAAATGAAATTATATTTCAAATGTAAATGTGCTTCTGATTACAGATAGCCTGGGGTTACACAATATTTGTATTTTAAAGAAAACCAGTTGGAAGGGAGCATAGTTTGCTTTTTGGGTTAAAATAATGTATTAGTATGAAATTCAAATGGCATGACAATTAGATTAGACTGTAAAGAGATTGAAATCTATACGCTACAGACTATATTCATTGTCACGCAATGCTGATGTTGTTAACATTAATAATTTGAGAATAAAGTATAACAATAATAATAATTTGCACGGTTAGATGTGATATGAGCTAACCGATCGTTAGATTTAATCACCATTGGTGACGTGATTTATTGTAATGCTTTTTTCCTCAGTTGGTCAGAACAAACTTGGCTGACTTGTTACTTACATGTTCAGATGGCAATATGCGGTGAACATTCTTATTTGGGTCATATATTCCAAGACATGGGCTAGAATCTGTGATCGTGAAGTACAGTATCCACACCGGTGCAGTGAGTGACAGACTGACACACATACTCCTCAAAACATTAGCTTGATCCGCGGTGAAGCCGTGCCGGAGAACAGCCAGCACAAGATTATTCTGCACACAGCTGCAATTCCAGGTTTGCAAACAGAGATTGCCACAAAGAGGCAAAACTTACAGACAGCTTTAAGGAAAGAAATAAGATCATATCAAACTAATTTATAATTAATTAGGTAATTTAGGCCAGTGCAATATGTAATCTAGAGCCTATGTAATCTAGTGTAATGCAATTGTTCTAATCTAATAATTTATAAAAAATATATATTAAATTATATATAAATTCCAATGCATTCATATATATATATATTTATTAAGAAATAAAATAGAAAATTTGTATCAATGATATTCACTAGTCTTTGCTAAAATTAACTAACATTTATTTGTATTATTAATTGTTGTATTTTTATTAATTAATGTTAACAGATATTAATAAATACTAAAACAATGCATTACCAATAGGACCTTATTGTAAAGTGTTACCAGATATAATAAATATAATATTTCAGAAATGTTGAGCTTCAGTGATATTTAAATTTAGCCATATAAACATAAAACTATACTTTTAGCTTTTAATTAATTTACATGTTTTAATGTATAGTACATTTATTTGGAATGTAAAGTAAACTGTGTATATATTATATATTTTGTATATAATGTAATATAATATAATATAAAAATATATACAAGTTATATATATTACATTGCATATACATTGCAATGTTAGAAGACTGAAGCAGACCTGGTTTTTGGTGTTTTTTGTCATTTTTGGAGCAGTTCATTCACATTGCCTACCATCCTGCACATTCTGCTAAACATCTCCTTGTGTGTCCCATGAAAGAAAGACACGAGGATGAGTACATGATGGCATCATATTCATATCCCTTTACCAGCCTTGCCACTGACTTCATCTACAGTGTCACTGTTTGGTTATATTCAAGTTAAAGTTGCAGCAACAAGCGTTTTGAGCTGTCATATCTAGAAGTGACTGCGGCTCCCCTGGTTTAGCACCCATCTGTTCAGCCATACCCGTCCAGGACCGGCTTGGCATGCAGAGCAGCGTGGAGCTGTCACAGAGGAGCAGGGTTTTGTGTTTGTGATGGGGAGGCAGTTCGTCTTGTTAATTCTGCAGATGGACAGGGGTGAGGATATGCCCCGTGGTAAAGTACGCTCACTGGCACTGGTCTCGCTGCTGTTCGGGAGTCAGTCTCAGACGGCCAGACAGGCCAAGATATCGCCTGCAGTTATTCAGAACCCTGCAGTCTGGCTGGAGTGAATTTGACTGGAGGCAAGTGGCCGAGTGAGGATTGATGAGGTAACAGGATCACCACACACACACACACACACACACACACACACACACACACACACACACACACACACACACACACACACACACACACACACACACACACACACACACACACACACACACACACACACACACACACACACACACACACACACACACACTCTCTCTCTCACTTTCCATTCCTCCATTCTTCCCCAATATTCTGATCAGATAAGCAGATCGGTTGCGGTTCCCCCCACAGACTCTGGAGTTTCTCAGTCATGGCAGGGTGGAAGCCCTGGTGATCAGACCTCCTCTCCGTCTCTCTATGAGCACTTTCAATCGTATGCTGTTTAATGATTGCAGTTCTGATTCTGATGTGCTTAAAGGGATAGCTCACCCAAAAATGCCAATTCTGACTAATCCTCCACTTGTTCCAAACCTGTATGAGTTTCTTTCTTCTGTTGAACACAAGAGAAGATATTTTGAAGAACATTGGTAAGCAAACAGATGACGGTAGCCATTGACTTCCATTTGTGTTTGTTTTTTCCCCCCATTCTATGGAAGTCAGTGGCTGCCGTCAGGAATCATAAATAAACATATTGTCATCATTCACTCACCTTCACGTCATTTCAAACATGTATGACTTTCTTTCGTAGAACATAAAAGGAGAGATTTTAAAGCATGCTCATGCTGCTCTTTTCCATATAATGGAAGTGAATGGGGATTCAGGTTGTTGTGCTTCAAAATGACAAAAAGCAGTATAAAGCATCAGAAAATATTAACTTGTGCACAATTTTCCTTGTCATTTAAAGTCATATAATAGATTTGTGTCAGAATCAGACTGAAATGTAAGCTGTTATTTACAGAGATACACACAAAACTTGTTTGGACTACAAAAATGGCTCCTTGGTTCCTAATGCTATTAGTACTCTTGTGTCGTGTGAGAAAACATCACTGAAATTGTACAATGTTTAATTTGTTCTTCACATTTTTTGTATTGTTTCTTGCACTGAATTTAAAATATTTTCTTCAGTTTCAGCCACAATAATATTAATGAATGCAATCATAATCACTACTCTTCTAAAAGCCGGAGTCAGTAAGATGATTGTTTTTTTATTAATACTTATTCAGCAAGGACAAATTCAATTGATCAAAAATGACAGTAAAGAAATGTAGTACAGAAATTGAGATTTATATTTGACATAAATGCTCTTCTTTTTAAATTTCTAATCATGAAAGAATCATAAACGTATATAGTTTCCACAAAAAAAGAAGCACAACAACCATTTTCTGTAATAAATGTTTCTTGGGAATCAAATTAGCAGTTTGTGTGACACTAAAGAGTAATGGCTGCTGATTTTTTTTTTATATATATAAACATTCACAATATTAATTTCTTTGGTCTATTTTTTTTTATAAAAAATGCAGCCTTGGTGAGGATAAGAGACTTAAACAAAAAAAAATCTTACCTCGACCCCCAACCTTTTAACGGCAGTTTATATATTTCTTTCACTACAATTTTCATATGAAACAACTAAGCAGTAGATAAACTAAAGCAGATAAATGTAAATCCCAATCTCATGAAAGTGCGTATAAATGGCACGCCAAATAAAGGCGAAAACTCGTGGTATTGATATGCAAAAATGGATTTTGGCGTGTGTATGCTACGCGATGTGTAGGATTAGGGTTGGGGTAGATGCATGCGAAAACAGCGTATCATATGCACGCCAAACATGTGCATATCATATATACGCCCAAAGTCCATTTTTGCGTATCAATACCACAAGTTTTTATTTTGCATACTATTTACACACGTTTTCATGAGAGCGGGCTCTGTATACATACAGTTAGACACAGCTCTTGGTTTATTTCACGTTGAAATGAGCAAGTCTTCTTGACCAGCTCATTAAAATGAATTGTTAAATCGGACTACACTAGTGATCTTTGATGTTGTATGCAAAACAATATAAGACACTGAAAGCGTTTTGTATTTTAATGTTTTTTTATATTTTCTGACGCCCAGTATTTATCTCTCATCACTTGTTCAATTCTCATACATAAGAATTCCCCACTAAAAGTTCCTCTCTTGTCCCAGGACGCGCAGAGATGCTGAATCATGGTAATTGGGGCAGAATGAGAATTAAAGTGTGAGAGGAAATGTTCCTTCCTCCGCCCAAGATCAAGATCAGCTGTTTTACAGGAGTGTTCCTCCCACTGACTAAAGCTAAAGAGAGATGAGATGGAGAGGTGCTGGAGATCAATGGAAAACGGGACAACCTTACAGCTCTTTGAATTATGGGATGAAACGGCCACATACAGGACCAGGTGTTCATGCTATATGGAGTTTAATGAGGCAATTCTGAAGCGCAGATTTTTATTTCCGCTGTATAATATATAACATGTCCTCAAACATTCATGAGTGGGTTGTCTGTTGCATTTCTGAGCAGGAAATATTATTGGTCAGATGTTGTTCTTTCATAGCTCAAGAGTATTTGAAGTATTTGACTGATAGTTTCTTGGCAAATCTGGGCACAGTATGAGACGTTGTTGAGATATTTTGTCAAATATACAATATAAAAGTTTGGAAATGCTGCAATTTTTGTTTTTGAAAGAAGTCTCTTAAACTCACAAATACTTAAAATTATGAAATATTATTACAATTTAAAATAACTGTGTTCTATTTGAAAATATTTTAAAATGTAATTTATTTATTTGATTCAAAGCTAAATTTTCAGCATCATTACTCCAGTCTTCAGTGTCACATGATCCTTCAGAAATATTTCTTATTATAATCAATATTTAAAACAGTTGTGCTGCTTATTCATTTTATGGTAAAAAAAATAATAATGTGAGATTATCTGTGTATTTTTCTGAAGCGAACCTTTTGCTGTGCTAAACATAATTTACTTAATTTGGGCTTGGTTTCACAGACAGGGCTTAGACTAAACCAATATTTGGCCATAGTTCAATTCATACATTTAAGTAATTTTTATAAATGTGCCTTAGAAAAAATAAATACATTCTGGTGTGCATCTTGAGATAAAACAAAGGCACATTTTAATATCAGTCAGTGCAAGTTTCTTTCAGTTCGAAACAATTCAGACTTACATTTTAGTCAGGATTTAGTCTTGAGCTTTGTCTGTGAAACCGGGGCTTGGTGCCTTTAAAAAATTACCTGTAAATCTGTCATTATGCTATACTATTACCACATCTTGGCTTTAGTTATTCTTGTCAACTGTTTTTAAATATTGTGTTAGTTTGCACATGTTTTTGTATTTATTTTTGGAACTGTTTGATCATAGGCCTCGCTGATCTGAGCTTATGCACCAAAACAAAACCAAACATTATTTATGGATAATTCTGGCGAAGTTCACTGAAGAACTAAGGGGCATAAGCTCAGATCAGTGAGGCCTGTGATCAACCAGTTCCAAAAAGAAACACAAAATGTGCTAATGGAAAGAGAAAAAGTTGATAATACTGATTCAAAATTTAGCAATAATATAGCATAACTAGAGATTTATAAGCACCATTTTGTAGGGCAGTCATTTTTGACCGGGGACATCATGTGTAACAAGGTGGGGAAATCCCCCCCCCCAAAGTACAACAAATATACAAATCTTTACGTTTTAAGACCCTTTTTGAGCAAAGTCTGTAAGTTTTAGTCCATTGTGAAAACATTAACTAATATTAACTAGCAAAAAAAAAAGTAGCACTTTATTGGTGTCCTTGTTACACGTTACCTGTACTTATTGTTATAATAACAATAAAGTATATATACTTGCATGAGAGTAACCCTAAGCCAAACCCTAATCCATGTAGCATAGGAACTATGGGCCGAGAGGCCATGTATTCCTGGAATAAATTTGAAACTGATTAACATCTAGTAAGTATATGTAGTTCATTAATATTACTCAGTACTTAAATGTGTAATTAAACTGTAACAAGGACACCAAATTTTTTTAATAAAAATCGCTCTGGGTCAAAATGGGTTCTGTTGGTTCTGTTAATTTGTCATACCATGTGGGTAAGTTAGTACAATTTGACAATGAAAAATTCTAGCTATTAAATTATGTTTTATTAATATGTGCCCCTACCACAAGCTTAAACCTACCCTTACAGTAATGCACATACAGGAATTACGTGTTATATTCGCTAGTGGACAGAAGGGATACATCTAGTACCGGAAATCAACAATAAATATTGTATTCTACCTATTAGATTGTGTTTTATTAACGTCTACACCAACCCCATCCCTAAACCTACCCTTAATGCAGATACATTAAATATTGTTGTTCAGAGTGAGAAAAAGGCTGCAATATTGATGCGCGAGTAAGCCGAGGTAGGAAAATCTGACGGGTAGGATAAAATGTCAGGACACCGGAACACAAAATGATGGTTAATAAGTCTCCATTGGCTCTCCATTCAAACTAATAGCCGCCTAGGAGAGACAATTGAGACATTAAAGAGATTTCTCTTTCCTGTGGTAGCAGACATTATGTGCCATTCCAGCACTGAACACTCCTACACAACAACCTTAGAAAGTTAGTAGCTATTTTCTTCTGCTGTATTTTGTTGCCCGTGTTGACAGCAGAACACATAATGACCATTTGTAGAAAATAACATCCTTCTCATGTTTGCTAAGAAAAACGTTCCTTTCAAATTCAGCAAGCTGAAAATAGCTCTCCTTCCTGACAGCGCTTGTTTGTTGATCGTCCCAGTCATTCTTAAAGCACATTAACAGCATTGAGAAGCAAAGATGAGCGATTTCCTGGAAGTCTAAAGAATGTGCAAGACATACAAGTTCATTAACTCTCGACCCAGACCATATAAATAACAGAGAAAAACGAAGACGGCATAAAGACAGACAAACTTCGCATTCATTATGATACAAAACATCCTCCTTTGACAGAAGCTTGTGACCAAGCATTGACAAAATGAAAAAACTCAAGTGATGCTAAACATCTGTCCTCTTGGTTTGAATGATCAACAGAATGAAACACATAATTCTTACCTTCCCTAAATACATTTTGAGTTGTTGCCATACAAATGTCACCGCCATGATGCTAGGCTGTTTCCGGTGCTTCCTAAGTAGATGCCAACTTGCCCAGGCCAAAAAAGTCTCTTCTGGTCAATGTAAGTCAGTCGAAGTGTGTTTGGAGCAAAGTTACATGCCAAAGTTTAATAATCACATATCAGTTTGATTCTGTATTTAATAAGACAATAAATTATGCAGTTGTCATGAATTACTTGGATCACAACGCATTTTTTCCCTGGAGACCTAAATATATCCTCCTGTGGTGTGTGTGTGTGTGTGTGTGTGTGTGTGTGTGTGTGTGTGTGTGTGGTGTGATGTGTGTGCGTGTGTGTTGTGTGTGTGTGGTGTGTGTGTGTCTGTGGTGTCTGTGTGTGTGTCTGTGTGTGTGTGTGTGTGTGTTGTGTGTGTGTGTGTGTGTGTGTGTGTGTGTGTGTGTGTGTGTGTGTGTGTGTGTGTGTGTGTGTGTGTGTGTGTGTGGTGTTGTGTCTGTGTCTGTGTCTGTGTGTGTGTGTGTTTGTGTTTGTGTTTGTGTTTGCGTTTGCGCGTGTGCGTGTGCGTGTGCGTGTGCGTGTGCGTGTGTGTGTGTTGTGTGTGTGTGGTGTGTGTGTGTCTGTGTGTGTGTGTGTATGTTTGTTGTGTGTGCGTGTGTGTGTGTGTGTCTGTGTGTGTGTGTGTGTGTGTCTGTCTGTGTGTCTGTGTGTCTGTGTCTGTGTCCTGTGTCTGTGTCTGTGTGTGTGTGTGTCCTGTGTGCGCGTGTGCGTGTGCGTGTGTGTGTGTGTGTGTGTGTGTGTGTGTGTGTGTGTGTGTGTGTGTGTGCGTGTGTGCGAGCTGGTATTTATCACGTCCTGGGGACCAAATGTCCCCACAAGGATAGTAATACCAGTAAATCTTTATCTTGTGGGGACATTTTTTGGTCCCCATGAGGAAACAAGCTTAGAAATCATGCAGCATAAAGTTTTGAAAATCAAAAAACAGAATGTCTCCTGTGAGGGCTAAGTTTAGGTGTAGGGTAGGTGTAGGGCAATAGCACATACAGATTGTACAGTATAAAAACCATTACGCCTATGGTGTCCCCATAAAACATGGAAACCCAACATGTGCGTGTGTGTGTGTGTGTGTGTGTGTGTGTGTGTGTGTGTGTGTGTGTGTGTGTTGTGTGTGTGTGTCTGTGTCTGTGTCTGTGTGTGTGTGTGTGTGTGTGTGTGTGTGTGTGTGTGTGTGTGTGTGTGTGTGTGTGTGTGTGTGTGTGTGTGTGTGTGTGTATGGAGACCGCAAGTCTGTTTGGACACTGAAAGCAACTGGCAAATGTCCAATACAACCATTTAAACCATAATGATCTGAGCCTCTGTTTCTCTTTGTCATTGTGCCATGTTGACTCACAGAGCGAGTAGTTTTCTATCTACTGGAATTCTCTTTCTCCCTCTATCAGCTGTAAAAACATTGGCATGACAATCAGTAGCTCGTCCTGGACCGGTCTAAATAAAGTGAAAGAGGACAAGAGGAAGACTTGGAAAGAGAAGGTGGTAGAGATTTGGTGCAGATAAAATTATCTCCATTGGATAGTTAACAATAAATAAAAATGCTATTCAAAATTACTAAAATATAAAATATTTTTTATTAAGGTTAGTTGTAAAATGTCATGTGGTGCGACTCCTCAAAAAATGAATATACATTTTAAAGCATTATTTATAATGATTAAGGTGTGTCCATTCTCAGTATGCAAGTAAGGTATGAGGAAAATATGTGAGTACTTTTTAATTCATGACATTTTTTAGAGTTAGCAAATGTAAACTGGTCTGTTGCTCACACAAATCGTACAACTTCGGAAGACTTTCGAATATAGGACTATAGAATATTTGATGGTGCTTTTTTATGAGATTATACTTTTTGGAACATTCTTTGTATGGAAAGTAGCAGCTTGGACATTCATTAAAATATATGTTCCATAAAAAAAATTTGGAACGACAAAAAAATGATGACGGAACTCAACTGTCAGTTATAATGAATGCACTGTTTAGCCATAGACGTACTGTTCTAGTAAAACCTTTCACAGTTTACTTAAAATGATTGTGTTAATTATGTCCCTTAATTATGCCGTTGAAATCATTTTCATATCCTCAGGCCATTTCAAATGTAAAACAATCGCTTCTGTGGTTTATACAAAAGCTATGTTAAATCAGTATGTTTGCGTTTTCATTTCAACAGCTCATTTTATTAACATTCAAAGGTTTACATGAGCACGAAGCACAAAAAGCTCTGTTTGGATTGGGGAAAAGGTAGATCGGCCCATCTCGTCACCAAATCAAACAATCCGCTTCTCTTCCAAGTAAAACTGATGTAATCTCATGGGCACCGTCTAATGTGCCACCTCACACCTGTTGCTTTCTCTCTGCCTTTCTTCTTAGATTTTCTTTGATTCGGAGCATCCAAGAAACGAGAAACAAACGGAGCGCCGGGGAAACAAGAGGACTGGAGGAAATCAAAGAGAAATGGGCAGAGTGTTGATCGGAGAGGGAGGGATGGGGGTGGTTTAGCTGGTACGGACGGAGTCTGAATATTCAAGCAAACGAGACCCCCACCTCACACTCCTGCAAATATTGTCTTATCCATTAGTGGGAGCACGGGAAGAAAAGGGTAGTCTGTCATTGTGGGGCTCATGAAGGAGAAGTCAGGGGAGGAATTCTTTTCAAAACCTCTTCTGCAGTGCTCTGTGGACAGGGCCATTTGTTTGGCCCTTTCAGACGCCGTAGACCGTAGCAACAAAGAGCGCTTTCAGTGCACCTCACTGTAAAAGCATGTGAAAGAGAAAAGCAGGGCAGAGGATAGAGAAGAAAGGCGAAAAAAGAAGAAAACAGCTTGAGCGAGACAGGGAGGACTTGTTAACTTTAGATATGTTTATACGGACCTTTGCTTGTGTGTTTGTTTTTTCCTCACGCCGGACACGGAAAAACATTCGAGGTGAAACTAACAGAGTCGAACGGTATTGAGCCTTGAAGGAGAATGTTACCCAACACTCGCCTTTAAAAACTGACACCGGGCTGGCTCGCCGAGAACTCAACCGTGGTCTGGGACACCCGAGAACACCGTCGGCATAAATCCTACCTGACGTGAGCTAGCAGAGACGCTGGCCTGTGTGTTTATGTATTTACTTCAATGATTATTGCTTTAGCAGCTCCCTTCTGCAGAGTGGATCAGCTCACCTCGCCGTGGGACGCGCAAACGCTTCCAAAATATGTCCGGGGTGAGCGCATGTGGCTCGATGTAACTTAATCATGCAGCAAGCCGAGCAGCTTCCTGTTTAGTGGCCTTCCAACTTATAGATCTCCCAGAAATAAAGATTCTGTTGTTATTTACTCAGCCTCATGCCACAGTCTTTCTTCTGTGGAACACAATTGAAGGTACTTTGAGGAATGTTCATGCTGCTCTTTTATATACAAAGTTAATAGTGACCATGGATGTCAATAAATAAATAAACAGAATAAAGAGCATCATAAAAGTAGTCCATATGACTTGTGAATGTTCATCATTGTTTTTGCATGTAATGCCACTTATGAATATGTGGAACTGCAAATGAGATATTGGATGCCTAGTGATGAGACCAGTTGCAAGCTTGAAAGGACGTGTCTTTCCACATAGAACGCAAAACCGCTGCTTGACGTTGCACAATCACAGCCAGTCTGAATCTATGGTGTTTAATAGACAACTATGAGGATAGGATTTTGACCAATGAGATTTCACACTGGGCAGAGCCACCCAGTATCCACTACAGAAATGTCCAGGGGTGCTTTCTCAAAACCATCCTAAGCTAACTATGGTCGTTATTTCCATTGAACTCTATTGGTAACGACAGAACTTGCAAACAGAGTTGTTTTTGGGAAACACACCCCTGCTCGTCATTTTTCAGAAAATGTTGCTCTTTTCTCCACAAAAAGTTATTGTACAGCTTTAGAAAACTTCAATTATAGCGAATTAATGTTTAGGGAAGGAGTTTTCAAACCGGGGTCTAGGGTTCGCCAGGGGTCCCCTAAATAATTTTAGAGAAAAATAACAAATAAAATAATGAATGAGTTACATAAGGGGCACATTTTCAAACTGGGGCCTGTAAAAATGTTAAGAGAGAAGGCTTAAGAAATTATAATTATATATATATATACATTTAGTCATTTATCAGACACTTTTATCCAAAGCGACTTACAAATGAGGACAACAGAAGCAATCATTTGTAGTATTAAAACAACTAAAACGGATCCAAAACTAAAACTTTATAAATACTATATATAGACATTTAAAAAAATATAGAAATTAAATAAAAATGACAAATGCATACAACAAAATTTAAAAACATAGCATTTAAATGAAAACAAAAAATACAGCTATATATATATATATATATATATACACACACACACACACACACACACACACACACACACACACACACACACACACACACACACACACACACACACACACACACACACACACACACACACACACACACACACACACACACACACACACACACACACACACACACACACACACACACACACATATATATTTGTTGTATATGGTAAAGAACTGTGTGAAGATTTATTTTTCTGTGCTCCACTGAGAAAACAACGGCTTGGAACGACATGAGGGTGAGTAAACAATGACAGAATTTTCATTTTATGGTTTAAATATATATTTTTTCAGCAGAAGAAAAACAAATCATATTCTTTTTGTTCAGTTTATTAATCCAGTATGTTCATTTCATTCTCCTCTCTCTCGGACCCCGGGCATGCCTGCAGTATGGAGTGGGTCTAAGCAAACAGCAGTGCTCTCATAAAGAGGATTTTTCTTGGAGTGGAGGCGAAGGAAAGTAGGACAGGTTTTCATCAGAATAGCTCGTGACGTGTCAAACTTATTACGACTCGTCATGCAAATATGGAACTTTCTGGTAATTAAAAGTCACTCTTCCCGGCGTTCATGAATGAATAGGTGTCAGTGTGCGAGCTTTCATCTGTACATCTGTATGTTTGGGTGTACGTGTCTCAGATAGATCGATGGCTTGGGGGCCGGTGATGAAAACAGCGCGCTTGGTCTGTTTCCTTTTTCCGTCTACTGCCAGCTGCTTTATACCGTGGATGGAGCCATAGCCTGACCAAAATAAACCTGCCAAAGACAGAGATGGAGGGAAAATATATGTTTTTTTCCCTTTCCGCTAGATATGGCCCTTGTCCAGACAGCCTTATAATCACACTGTTCATTTCTATTTTATTGACAGATGCAGCACGTATGGTTGGAGAGAATACAGAGTGGTTTTGGGAAGGATGGAGTGGTGGACCTGCATGACATATTGTGTGGATGGCATTATTGTACTTGGACCTGGCACTGCACTCTCAAAAATTATGTGAACATATACATGCCATTATATAGGAGCATGTGCTGCACTTGTGTTTAGTAAAACTGTCAGTACACTGATATTAAACAAGGCCTTTCAATCTCAGGTTCTCTCTCGAACTTCTCAAGCCACCCTGATGCAGGCTAATGTGTTTAACAGAATCAGAAACCGCTATGAAAGCAGCAGCTCTCCCAGATTTTATGACTGGATTATACTGAGCTGTGCGCATACCACTATTAGCCATAAATAGACATTAACTTAATACACAATCTGTAAAAGCTCTGTCGTTGCAGTATATTCACAAAACATAAACATATGCCCTTACCATTGTACATTTGCTACTATAATAAAGTATACAACTTAAATGACAGACAATTTCCAAAAATATTCTAAAAGTTTATTACACTGTACTATATGGACGTGTGGTTTTACAGTGGTACAAAACTGTTGAAGAAATACTAAATAAATACAAATAAAGTTGAAATTGGTTACCATTCAGATGTTTGTCATGGGCTACTATCAAATATTTTAGCAGGTCATGTTTTATAATATTAAAATGACATACAGTTCAAAGGTCTGAGGTCTGTTATTTTGTTGGTTGATATATATATTTTTTAATATATATATATATATATATATATATATATATATACACTGCCGCTCAAAAGTTTGGGATCAGTAAGATTTGTAATGTTTTTTTTTTTAAATATGTTTCTTCTGCTGGTCAAGGCTGTATATATTTGATCAAATTAATTTATACAAACTGAAAAAAGTGTTATTTTTTGAAATATTATTGCAATCTAAAATAACAGTTTTCTATTTTAATATACTTTTAAATATAATTTATTTCTGTGATCAAAGCTGAATTTTCAGTATCATTACTCCAGTCTTCAGTGTCACATGATCTTCAGAAATTGTTATATGCTGATTTTTATATGCTGATAATACATTTGTATTTGTATATGCTGATTTATAATCAATGTTGCAAAGAGTTGTGCTGCTTCATATATTTTTTGGGACCTGTGATATTTTTTTATAAAATAAATTAAGTTAATATAAAGTTAAAAAGAACAGCATGTATTAAAAAAAAATACATTTTGTGTTACAATATACAATGCTATTCAAAATTTTGGGGTTGGTAATATTTGTCTTTTTTTAAAGAAACTAATACTTTTACAGGGGCGCGGGAACAGGGGTGCTGAGGGTGCTGAAGCACCCCCTGTTTTTTTCTTTACCCGTGTCTACTGCTTCCTCCGAGATCCTTCTCCGCGCTTCGCCGTCTGAAAACTTGGCTCCGTAAATCTGTCACTCAGAAGAGATTGACTCATATGGCATTACTACATGTCCACAGATAAATTTTGGATCGCGTTAATGTTCAGGACCTCGTGAGGGAGAAACTCCACGTTTGGAGTTCCAAGTCTTCATAAGGTTAAATGCTGACTGTTATTTCGCATATATGACACCGTGTGCTTGTTAACTACTGTTACTGCCATGCAGAATATTTGTATAATATGTATTAGTCTTTCTGGTTGTTATTTGTGATATATTATGTGTTATCATCATAATCTTAAAAACAGCAGAGGGGTTTGCAGAATGTGGCCCATTCCGTTAAGTCTGCTTTAGTGGTTGGCCTGGTTTAGCCAGTCGTTGCTGTATCTGTCACTTGCATTGAATCGGCCGTAGAGTAAAACTAGCGTTCTTATAGTCCATCTGCTCTCATCTCTCTCTCTCTCTCTCTGGTTGACTGTTTACCAAAGTTTGTAGAAATTTGGGATGTTAATGAGGTATTGTGTACGAGAACAATGAAATTATGTTTACTTTTTAAACGTGTAAAAAAATAGTTTTGAATGAAGTGTGAATAGTT
This sequence comes from Ptychobarbus kaznakovi, assembly GCA_027422405.1. Taxonomy (NCBI): domain Eukaryota; kingdom Metazoa; phylum Chordata; class Actinopteri; order Cypriniformes; family Cyprinidae; genus Ptychobarbus; species Ptychobarbus kaznakovi. The sequence continues at coordinate 17,916,722 of CM049814.1, forward strand.
GCGTAACTTAAGAGAAATTTGTTATAGGCTAATAAAGATTAATTTAGACATTTCTATGGTTGCTCCGATGTTTATAACATTTAGTTTACATTGGCTATTTTTCTATCTACTTCTATGTGATCTTCGACATATTTACCATTTGCCCATTCATTTAACAGTTGTAAGAATTAAAGTTATCAAAGTTATTAAACTGATGCAGGGCTATTTGATGCACGCGTTGTGCACATCCTGCCAAATCACGCACGCAGCACTGCCAATGCTTGCTTTTATGTTTGTGAATGTTATGTTTGTGTTATGGGATCTGTAGGTTGTGGCTTAAAAGCGGAACATGGAAATATCATGGATGTACTGGAAGAAAAAAAAAACTTTTTTTTTTGTTCTCAGCGATATGAGTCTTTCCCTTCTCCCAAAACAGCTTATAGCTACCTATTCAAATAGTTCAGTTTTGTATGTAGGCTAATGGAAAAGTGATTAGACTATGTTTCGTTTTTTTCTTCTTCATAAAGTTAATTTAGAAAAACCTTGGCAGCATTTTTTGTTCGTTAAATGTTTTTTTTTTCTTTTAAGCAACGACCAAGCGGCCAGCATCAGAGTTGATCGCCTATGTGTTTGATTAATTTAGCCTTATCAAATCATCACGACTTGACTAAAATAAAATAGATAGATAGGCCTATAACAGTTCAAGCATATCACAGTGTTAGTTTAAATGTTTAACATATATAAATGTGCAATATCCAACAGTTTGTGTGGAGAGTGGAAGCTGAAGCGAGCTTTACAGGACATGGAGGATTTTTTTCTTACAGTAAAAACAACTTAAAATACGCCGTGTGATTTTTTTTTCTCATAAAGGTAAGAGTAATATATCATTTGGAACTGTAAAGGGTCTACTTTTATTTGTGTGCATTCACAATATCAACATTGTGCTTTTATAAAATAGGAAAACAGAGAATGCACTTTCTGCCGGTTTTGAACAAGAGCGCTTCAATGATGAACCGAAACTCGGCAACTCGAAACTGGCTCAGAGATATGATAAATATATCTATAGAAAGCTTTAAAATACTACTTTAAAACGAAATAATTCAAAGCAAAGCAAAAACTCTTCATTAGCCTATGTAATCCGTTAAGATGCATATATTTCTCTCTGCGCGTCCAATGAGGAGATGGCGAGTCATTTTTCCCCGTCACCTCACCATCTAAAATATACAAATAAGGGAAAGCCTGAAACAGGCACGATTATAATTTGCGTTTTATTTTATAATTGTATTCAATAATAAAAAAAAAGTATGTAAATCTTTGTCCTTGAAATTTAAAGGATTTGCTGCAATGCAATTTTGGCTGACTGATAGGCCTATGTGAATTATTTATTGGCCTATCTTTTTAATCCATGCAGCAGATGCATTAAAATTACTTTATTGCATTCCAAATGCTTTTAAAATAACTTTTCACTATATATTTTAAGGGTTTTTAAGCTTGAATGTAGCTTGAATGTAAAACAGTGTTATGAATTCATTGTAGCCTATTCCCATTTGTAAAATAGCTAATTGTTGTCTAACACGATCTCATGAAAGTGCGTAGGCTATAGCACGATTTTCTGTTTCTATTTGGCGTAATATTTATACGCAGAAATTGACTATGACTACCCAGCACCCCCTACATAAAACACCTTCCCGCGCCCCTGTACTTTTATTCAGGAGAGATTTGTTAAATTAATAAAAGGTCATAGTAAAAACGTGTATTGTTAGAACAGATTTATATTACGAACAAATGCTTAAATTTGTATTCATCAACAAATCAAAGAAAAAAAAATCACATGTTCCAAAAAACAATGTGAAGCAGCACAACAGCAACACGCATAACACATTATATATATATGCTAATAAAACAATTATTGATAAATACATTTGTAAATATTAAATATCCCAACTGTTTTCAACACTGATAATCAGAAATGTTTCTTGAGCAGTAAATCAGCATATGATTATGATTTCTGAAGATCATGTGACACTGAAGACTGGAGTAATGATGCTGAAAATACAGCTGCGCATCACAGCAATGCATGCCATTTTAAAATAGATTCAAAAGAACACTTTGTAATGATATTGTAATAATGCAATGATATTTAATTATATATACATTGTAATAATATTTCACAGTATTTTTTTTTACTGTAATTTTTATTAAATAAATACAGCATTTGGTGAGCATAAGAAACGTCTTTCAAAAACATTTGAATGGGAGTGTTAATAACACTATTTTATATATAGTATATTTTTTTTACAATTCTGTTTACATTCAAATATTTTTAATTGCACATGTAATTTATTATATTATTTAATGTTAGCATTTATTGTATAGAGTTTGGTGGTCTCCCAGGCTTGCTTGCTAGATTCAAGATTTTTGGGCACTTGACTTTTGACCAGGCTGGGAGACCGGCGAGTCCAGCTTAACTAGGACTAGGACTAACAACTATAGGGGAACCAATGTATACTTAATGCATACAGCATGAATGCTAGAATACCTGGATCATTCCAGTACCAAGACATGTATTTTCCGAGTGTTTTTCATCTCTGTCAGGTGAGGATCATTAAATAGCGCCTCTGTGTATCTCCTAGAAGCCACGAACACACATGCACACACTTTAGCAGATGTGATCCCTGTGTGTATTTGGTCAGCGCATGTCATCCATGAAATCCTCACATGAATAGGAGGAAGTGAACAGAGCCAAAGCTATCCTTAAGGAAAGGAGGGAGAGAGATTGTGACAGATGGAATGAAGAAGTTGACTTCTTTATTTTAAGGACTTAATTTCCTTCACTTTGGCAGCCTGTCATTTATATGCTCTCGCTTCTTTACAGAGCACATGTAAAAACATGAAGGCACATGCACATGCATGCACACTCATGCAAACACAAATGCACACATATGCATTGCTTCGTCTGGAATGAAAAATAACCAGTGCGGTCTCAATCACTCATGTCTCTGCAAATGCACAAACCGTTCTTTAAGCTTGGTGGAGAAAGCTTGTTCCCACAATCCCAGTGAGTTTTCAGCTCCCGAGGTTAAATAAACCCATAATGATAGCTAGTCCAAAGACTCAACTGCTAGTTATACTCAACACATCTGATGCCAAAGAAAGGAAGAAGTGCACAAATGGTTATGGAATACGAATTATGTGTGTTGTTTTACTATATACTATTATAGTTATAGTTAAAAATATATTTGCATTTTTCATTCACTTTTTTGTAAGCTTTTTTAAATTACTATTTATTTTTGTATTTATTTACTTACAAGTTAGTGAGTTAGTTAGTTAATTAATGAAAAACAATATTGATGCATATGTACTTTATGAACTCAATGAACTCATTTTACTCAATGAACTCTAAAAGTTGCAAAAAAAACGTAGAAATTAACAATCTGCATATGACCACTAATGTTAACATATCAGAGCCTATTTAGTATTTAACCCAACTATTAGGCAATGATAACATAAGTTATTTATGAATATAATCTTAAAGTTGCAGTAGTATAAACAGCTTGTGTAAAGAAAATGTTTGTCAAAATAAAATATATCAATAAATATCAATACCTTTAATATTAATAATATACATATTTAATATGTTTTAATATAATGTTTATGTAATCCATGCATTTTTAATTCAATTATTAAATGCATGAGAGGAGCGTGAACATTCTTCTACAAAGGACATTTGTATGGGCTTGGAACATGGTGGAATAATGGTGAATAGAAATGGCAGAATTTTCAATTTTGAGCAAAATGTTCCTTTAAGAGTCAGAGAGAGGGTGGAAAATGGTTGTGTAAACCTAAATTATGACTGTCTTTAGTGAAAGAAACCTTGACTAACATAATGAGTGAACTTCTGGAAAAATGTTTCGACATAAATCCAATATGATGTGTCATTCCTTTATTGGCTTGTCTGAATAATAGACCCACTGAAGACCATTGCCCCAAGTGTTGTTATTGTGACCTTTCACTTGGAATAGGACCCAAGCGACCATTCTAACCAAAGATGTATTAACTCTGTTAAATATCCCAACTCCTATACGCCAATGAAATGCATTTTGTCAGCCAGCAGAAGCCTTTGCAGTAAATTTGTAATTCTTTTCTCGGTTAAGTGACCAACTCCTGCCGAGCTGAGCAAGGTCTCTCTTCATGATATGTATCCAAACCTTGACAGGAAGCATATTTCAGTGTGCAGGATTCATGTGGTGACTAAGGTTTGGTCGTCTACCAGCCCTCCCTTCGGCTGTTAGAGCCGCCGCTGAGAAGGGGGAAGAGAACGAGTGCGAGCCAGCTTCCATTAATGTTTTTCCACTTAAGGGTAAAAGCTCAGCCAAACCTGAGAACACCTCCTAAACCCACTTCCAGTGTTTGCTGCCACTGCGAGCGCTCAAGCTGACAAACACGCCAAAGCAATTTCCTTCTGGCAGCACCTCCTCTTATAAAAAACTCTTTTTGACAGGAAGTTGGTATACGTTGGTCATTCGAGGTAGCTTGTATCAAATCCATTAATAGCTTCTTGTAGAGCGTACATGGGTGTTTTGACAAATTGTGACCTTTGGATAAGTTGAACAACATTCTTTGCAGTTTGCCTCAGTTTTAATGGAGCCCGAGGCTATGAAAGACTGAGATAATGAAACTAGGGCTGATGTTTAAAGCTGTCAGTTAACAAGGACAGGTGCACAGTCATGAACAACAATGTAACCCCAGGCAAAGCAGACTAATGCAGGTTTGTTAACACAAGCAGACAGCTTACTTGTCTTCTTCTCACTCAGAGGGTTTGTAACCCTTCCTTACCTGGGCTGTTCATTACTGGGATTTGAATAAACTGATAACACTAAGATTTAGATTTAATGTCCGGAACACAAGTATGTAAAAGTCAAAGTCAATATATGGATTTGTTGCAAAGGTAAAATTATTTGTATCTCTATCTGCATTCAGATCAAACCTAATGTGGGCGGGGCATATAATTTGTTAAAAAATGTATACAACAATGTGATTATATTCCTTTCATAGTTAAAGCATTAAATATGCTGTGTGTATATATATATAGGCCTATATTCTGATAAATACTCTAGTTCTCAGAAATGTGTTGGTTTTCCAGCATCTCTTGCATATTTGATCCCTTTCCAGCAGTGACTGTATGATTTTGAGATCCATCTTTTCACAATGATGTTAACTGAGGGATGCATACACAACTATTACAAAAGGTGCAAATATTCACTGATGATCCAAAAGGAAACACAATGCATTAAATAACACTTTTGAACAGGATGAAGTTTTGTATTTTATTTTGTTTAAATATCATATTTTTTTCCCAATTTAGTACTGCCCTTCAGAAGCTAATTACGTGTTTCACAGAAGACAACATATGTACAATTTAGCCTTCAAATTCTAAAAGTTTTCACCCCCTGGCTCTTAATGCATTGTTTCCTTAATTGAATTATGCTCACTGAACAGGCAATTTTTAGTGTATAAATAGGGAATTTATATCTATATTTAAATACATGTATAGCTAATTTTCTGAAGCTTTCTGAAGCCTTTTCTATTTCATGAAGGGGTCCCTTGCAAAGTAATCATCATATTCGGGGACTCATGGCATCAAAAACTTAGAAAACTCCTGACCCAGGATACCCTAGTGTTGTTATAGCAACCTTTTCACTGCCAAACAGCATTCACACACTTTAGAAAATACTCAATACAGTTAATTGTGTATATATTTAAACCTAAATGAATGTGTACAGCCTGTCTTTCAGTGCACTCATCTCGCTCTCTCACTGTCTCGTCTGTCCCACAGCCAGATTGTGCGCATATCTGTTTTCACACAGGACCTTCCCTCCAGCCATGAATAAATTACGCCTGACATGTTGCAGGAAGTTCCTTTGGCAGCAGATACTTCCAAACACTCAAGTATACACTCAGCAGTACCACCGTACTGGCTCTTCCCAAGTTTTCCTAAGAGAGTGAATCAGATCTTGGCAGAGTGGAACATATCATATGAGCTTTGTTATTATCAGCAATCTACACACGCTCACAAAAAGATGCCTAGCTATTGGTAAACCGCTCACTTCTATTTGATATCTCTGTGAATTAGCCGCGCTAAGTCAAAATGACACGTGACAGCAGAGCAAAGCCAACAGGAAATGTCACGGGTTAGTCAACACTTCTCAGGGATGTCTTCTCTAGTAGCGCCCAGGCCAAGAACATAACAAGACTTGATGACTTACAGACAGAAAACGAGATGTTATACACTTTAGCATCTCTGCTATGCCTGAGTGACGGAAAGACTGCTCTCATATTCCGTTTAGCTGCCATAATAGCCTCAAATTCCGCTCAAATGACTTAATTGTGGTGTAGTTTTACAAATGCTGATTTTCAGGTAAATCAAGAAGGTGTCATCGCCAGGCCTGGATAGCAATTCTCACCCCGCAGGCTTTCATCGGATCCAACGGAATGACGTCTTGCCCTGTTTCTAGTGCTGTTACCAAGGAGGCCAAATAGACCTAGGTAGCTAAGGAAAATTGACACACAACCAGCCACCCACACTTAGACACATTAATAAAGGGGGAAAAGTTGCATAATTGTAGAGAATGTCAGCCAGCGAGAGCGCTCCACATCCTCTAGAGTATATCCTGTTCTTTCAGAAGGGGTTTTCTCCTCGCGCTCCTGAACAAATGGCAGGAACAGGGCCTGGAGACGGGGAGGAGAAAGAGACAGGGGATGCATGGGCTTTAGACTCTGCGAACAAGCTTTTAACGCAACGTGTTGAGACGGATTACTCTTCCGAGCCCTCGGGGGAAGCTTTTTCTGCAGATCACTTGCTCATCTCTCCTTCTATGGAGTTTTGTATGCAGGTAAATCATTGGGGTTTCATGAGTGGGGAGGAAGAGCTACAGAACATCTGATTTCAACTGATTCACTTTCAATAGGTATCAGGTGTTCTTGGTGTTCCTAGACAGGTGGGTCAAAAACCATGAAAAGTATTTTGTGGAAAATATACATTGGATAAATTATAGTTATTTTTGTATATTTCTAGAAATATATATATAAAATATGATTTTAAACTGTATTTAGAAAGTCCTAAATTAAAGTTACAGGGTTGAAAAAAATGCAAACCTTCTTTAACATAAGTAGAAAAGAAAACAGCTCATATAAAATGCATAATTTGGACTCATCTGTGAAAAAAACAAATTGTCCTATTTTGCTTTTACAAATATAGTGTTGCGTGTATTTGTCAAAATCAACCTTTCAACCCTGTTATTATAAGAAAAAAAAATCAAACACATGTTTTCATTTAAAGAACATTTATGGTAACCAATAACTGCACATCAACATTTGCTACTTAACTATCTAGCCACAATTAAATGATAGCTTAATTTAGGCTAAATATGCAACCCTGTTACTTTCTTTCTTTCTTTCTTTCTTTCTTTCTTTCTTTCTTTCTTTCTTTCTTTCTTTCTTTCTTTCTTTCTTTCTTTCTTTCTTTCTTTCTTTCTTTCTTTCTTTCTTTCTTTCTTTCTTTCTTTCTTTCTTTCTACTACAATATTAACATTAAACAAAATAGGATTTTAACCTGTATTTAGACAGGTCCTAATATGAAGTATCATGGTTAAAATGCAAACCTCATTTAAAATAATTATAGTAAATAAAACAGCTCATTTAAAACTTATCATTTGGCATTCGCCAACCGCAACCTTTCAACCCTGTTATTATAAGAAAAAAAGATTTTGAAATGAAAATATTATATGAAAATACATGAAATTAAATATTTTCTTCAATTAATGGGAAATATGATATTGTTAGTTAATTGCAAATTAACAATTTGATAACAAATCAGTTAGCCACAACTGAGCTTAATTTAGGCTAAATATGCAACCCTGTTACCCAATCTGGAATATTTTTCACACATTTTTTAGACCTTAAAAATAGATTAGTTTTATGTTTATTTATTTATTTCTAGAAAATAACTAAATCACTCAACGTTGTGTTTTGAACTGTTTTAGACATGTCCTGCATTAAAGTAACAGGGTTGAAAATAGTTTAACATCATATAAAACAAGTGGAAAATAAAACTGTTCATATATAAATTAGTTTGACCTCCTGTGGAGACAAACAACCTTTTCTGAAGGTGAATAGCCTTCTTTCAGTGACCCATTTAAAAAAGAAAAAGTTTCAAGTCCCGTTTTGTATCCTTTTGTGTAAAGCAGCCCTTATGTTTTTGTCCTCATCTTCCTTAGAAAGGGGTTTGGGTCGAGAGCACGAGTGAATGAAGCTCGTGTCTTTCTCCAGATATGGCCTCATCCACAGTTTCTGTCACATAATAAATATTCTGTCAGTCAGGAATTAGCTGGAGGCTTTAGAAAGACCGGAGAATTCTTCTCAGTCAGCTCTCTGGTTCAATACGAAAAACAGAACACGTAGCATTTCAGGGGCCTGACCCCCTAATTAAGGCTCAAAACCCCCCAATACAAGTAGCAACACAAAACCTTGAGTGCGTTTACCATTAGAGACGTGGCCTGGTGAGTAGTGCACATGTTCTGACACGTTGTCCGGTGGCGCTTATACAACCCGAGTTCGAGTCTGACTCGGGTCATTTCCTGACCCCCTCCCTTCCCTGGTACCTCCATGGTTGCCCTGTCTATAAACTGGCATCAAATTACCCAGATTGTTCATGTTATATGAGGAATGTGTCAACACTGTTTCCAAACAATCTTTCAGTAGCTACTAAATGCAACAGTTATAAGTTCGTCAGAGTGCATATTTTCACTTGCCACCAAATAAACGCAAATGTCCTTGGCTAAGTGCACCTTGTGAAGTTATAAACGTACAGTATGTGCCTGGAAGCATGTGGGAATGATTCTCTCTTTAAATAAATCGTGAGATGATTAGCTGTAACAGCCTTGAAAGTGGGGGGTGTGACACCATTGAGGTTTTCATTGGCGAATTGGCCATGCTAATGCTTGCTGACTGGATTTGCCGCCAAAAATCCCAGAAACTCCTCCACATCATGGCCTGACTGTGTGGTCTCCCCAATATACACTGTTTCAGGGTTTTCCTATGACTGAAAGCACCATATTACTCTCTCGCCAGACCTTTAAATGGAACTATGGCCTTTAAGATGGTCGTGGCGGTGTGATTTTGGTCCGTCCCAGCATATGTTAGGTTTTATATTTTAGGATCACTCTGCTATCATCTCAAACCTCAGTATGATTCCGATTCCCATTCCAAGCTCGAATTAAACTGCATTAATATTTTTGTTGCCCTACAGTGTGTCTGGCTTGCTAACTGGAAGGCCAAATAAAATAAAAAGTAATTGCATATTCTGAGAATGAGAGCTATAATGCTGTAGTAGAACAACTCTTTATGTTGTTGTTATTCTTGGTGATATAGCTCACGTTTTGATTTAAGTTTTAATATTGCGGCGATAGTAAGTATCAGTGTGTTCGGCTCAGACCCACGTTCCCAAAGCCTCTTAGTAGAGAAGCTAAAATAAGTTCTGGTTTGTTAAAGCTGCGGAGGCTGCCATTCTGTGGTTTGATAGATCCCGTTAGAGCTAAATTTACACACAACTGAAGTCCCTCATCAGAATCTGTGGCCGTAAGACAACAGCACACTCCAAACGTGGCCAGACGACACTTTTCATTTGTTATTTACAATCTGGTTCAGGTTCAAGATCTGTAGATGAGCCAAAGAGCACATCGGATGACACGAAGGCCTAAAGAAATAAAAAAAGAGCAATGCTAATGTTAGCTTTACAAGTGTTTCATTGTCAACAGTGAAGAATGCAAAGATTTCCAAGCATAAACAATGCTATGGAATGCTTTTCAGGTGCATGATTATCAACAAATATGATAATTTGCTTTCTTTACATCTCTGACAATTGGGTTTTATCCTCACATGACCTATGAACTCACATTTATTGCATTTTATTTGTTTAAAACAGTTTGTTGGATATTATTTAAATATATTATATCATTTATAAATGTAAATAAAAAACAAAATATATGAATATTACATGAAAACTTTAATAGAAAAAAAACATTAGTCTAATTAATGATAAATTAACTGAAATAAAATATGTTTAAGTAGAGGTATTACACTTACTAAGAATACATCTGAAATTAGAATACTAATATATATATATATATATATATTAATGATAATACAACATTATATTAATATATTCATGATAATACAACAATATATAAATGTTGGTTTTACAAACGTCTTGATCCAGGTCTGTTGGCTGGTTTTATAGGGCTTTCAGCCACTGTTTAGCTGGTCAGGCTGTGAGACCAGTTTAAACCAGTTAAGACCAGCACACTTTCACTGGTTGAAGCTGGTTTTCTCAACAGATTTAGCATCAGCTGTGTAGATCTCTGTTTGCATGACATCACACACTCGTATCTCTGTGAGATCAGAGTACTAGATTTTCCGCACAAGTTTCCGAGCTGGAAGTCCAACTCCAGCGTCACTCTATTGTACTTTTCAATCAGGAACTTGGACATTTTGACTTTAAGCATAGCCGGAAAAACACAATTTACTACTTATTTAGTAGCTTGAGACAGGAGAGAAGGAGACGTTCTTATTCTAGAGAGTACTTTTTGAACAAAATAATTCGTTTTCAATATTTAATGTCATTTTCCTGGAATAGAAAGACTGTACATTTTTATCTTCAAATTATGTATTTTTTTCATACATTTTAGGAGTGCACTAGATGACCTGAAAGCTGACAGACGCTGACTAAACGCTCCTGGTTAAACAACTATGGTGAAAACTCTGAGGTGAAGTTATTCCTGCATAGAGGAGCAGCTCAACAGCTGGAAACAGAATGGAAACGATGCTGTTTGAATTGACTGTGTTGTTTTTGAACAATTGCCACCAATCAGCCGTCTGGTTTGAGCCCCATTGTGGTGAGTTTAAAAGAACATTAAGCAGGCTTTTCAGGGATGGGCTGACGTGAGTGTGTGCTACGGTTACAGTGTGTGTGTGTGTGTGTGTGTGTGTGTGTGTGTGTGTGTGTGTGTGTGTGTGTGTGTGTGTGTGTGTGTGTGTGTGTGTGTGTGTGTAGAGTGAGGGGGTTTCAGAACACTGAGGTTACAACCACAGCAGCACCTTAATAGCCGGCCATGAGAGGTGTGTATTCGGTGTCAAATGAGATGTTCTCCTCTTGTTGTTAGTGAAAGACTGGGTCTGCACCTGCCTGCCTCACGTAGTGGTCACTTTAAAGAAGTCTTCATTGTGTAAAGTGAAAAAATCTTGCTCAAGTTGTTCAAGACAATTCATTTTTGATGAGTTTGTGTCAATTTATTTGCATGTTTTCAATAAGTTTTGATATAAAACCACCAGTGTTGGGATTAAGTTACACAATCAGATTACTAGTTAAGTAAAGTGACACATTACTTTTACATTTAAAAAGGGCCAACAGTTGCAGATACCATTGCCAAAAATATAATAATTATTTTAAATTTTATAGTTATCAAAAAAAATAAGCAAGCCCAGCCTAAGTGACAAAAAGTAACAAAAGGTAACACAATGCATTACTTTCCATACAAAGTAACGCAATTATTAACTTTTTTGGAGTAACGCAATATTGCAATGCATTACCATTAAAAGCAACTCATATTAACAGACACATAAATAAATATCTGCATTAATGAATGTGGATAGTGTAACTCAGTTCAAGCGGTCTTGGGGGAGAAAAGTTTGAGTTCATATGGAATCTTTTTTTATTGCAGACTGATATATGTATATGTAATCTGAGCATTGTTTGAGACGTTCAAATTAAGATTTATGTGTTATTTTTCTCTGCAGAAAAAAACAGATACAGGATGTTTCAGTAAATGCCCCAATTTACTGGTCTCTGTTTCTCTTTTTTCTTTCTTTCTTTTTGCTGCCTAGGAGAAACAATTGAGACTTAAGAGACAGCTTGAATTCTCTTCCTTATAAGTGTGTGTGTGTGTGTGTGTGTCTTTTGTTGTGTCCAGTTTCACTGAGCCGATGACTAACTGAATTTTAGCACACTAATCAATAAACCTCTTTCACCTGCACACACACACACACACACACACACACACACACACACACACACACACACACACACACACACACACACACACACACACACACACACACACACACACACACACACACACACACACACACACCACACACACACACACACACACACACACACACACACACACACACACACACACACACACACACACACACACACACACCACACACACACACGTCCATCTGAGAGACAGGGAGAGAGATCCCTAAGGTATTAGGCAGGTAATGCATTATTGAAGAGTGCATCTTGCCAAGCAGACTGTCCTAAAATAGTGTACTACACTGCAGTCAAGCAGACAAAAACACTGACCACAGCCAGATTTTCCTGAATCTCAGCTACTTTCTAAACCAAGGTAAAGCCTCCAGCTCTCTCGGACAGATGCTCTGCTGTTGCTCTGTTCACCTTGAGACTCAATAACAATGTAACACTGGGTTTATTTAAAAACCATTAATAATGCATGGAATTATAGGTGTGTGTCAGAATTGTTTATGGTGAACACTAAGTCAAAAATCAATCATACATATGAAGTGGAGCTCGATCGTAAATATAAAAGATAAATATATCAATGTTTTATTCAGCAAGGACAAGACCATGAGGAATTAAAGTTGTGTGAAAGACATTATGTTTGAGATGCAAAATACGGTAGAATCTTTTCAAGGTGTTTTGTGTCTTTTGGATGATAAACTTTATATATACAGTATATATAAAATTAAATTTACATTTAAGTTGTATCATCCAAAAACATAAAACACCTTGAAAAGATTTATACAGTAATGAAATTGAAATAAAACAAATAAATAAATACAACTAAATAAAATTTTAATTAAATTAATTAATTAAATAAAGTTAAGCAAAATAAGTAAATTGCTTAATAAATTAAAGCTAAAATATAAAAAAACAAAAAACAAATTTACTACAATTAAAATGCAAACTGAAAAAGTAACAGTAAAAACTACCGTAATTGAATTACTTTCTAAATCATGTATGAACAACACAAGCACATGCAGCTATTATTTATTCATTTAAACAATATAAAAATAGCATAATTATTCATGAACGGACCAAAGTATTTGAAGGGGAAGGTTACATTAGAAAACATACGCGCTAACATTAGACATGCCATGTTGATGTTAAATACACTGTTGTTTTATGTAGAATTGTTCTGTAGTGTATACAGTATTTGATGCAGTTACATTAGTAGTAACTAATTAAATAACAGCAAACTTTAACTTTTACAGGGAAAAGTAATTATTTCCAGTAATGCATTACACTCAACACAGTTTATACAGTGTTGCTCCTGCAAAATTGTGACGATACAGTACATAATTTAATTGCCATTTTAAAGAATTTGCTGTTCTGGTAAATAGTTAATGTAGATAAAACAACAATTAATAGCTAATGGTGTGTAAAAATGCAGCCCCCTCCAAACATATGAACGCATCTCCAAGAATAAATAATTGATGTGAGCAGTTACAAAGCACGTCTCTAATGCAAGACTTCATTAAATAATCAGGAAGGTTATCTGATGTGCTAAATCTTTTACTGGCAGCTCATTAATTCACAGTTTCTTGCTAAATGATGCAGTAGCTGAATAAAAAAAAAATTAAAAATCAACAGTGTCTGAAAAATTAAAATGGCTCTACCTTAAAAAAATATTATTATTGGTCTTGTGGGAATGTGTGGCATATTTCAAAGTTCATAGAGGAAATAAAGCATACAGGTCTCAGCAAACACATAATGCAGATCAATGCTTTATTCCATTAATCCCACACATGTACATTAATTGTTCTCCGTTACAATTAATAACCTCGCCTCTCTTCACAGCTATCAAACAGACTTCGACGACTGGATTGAATTCAGCGCTTTCTCTCTGTATGCCACCTCACGTCAAGATTGGCTCTCGCATACGTTTGAGAGCGTCGCATTGTTGTCACATTGAATATTTATAGCAGGGTTTTGAAATAAGGCAAGAAAAAGCCTTGATGAACATCTTCTAAATAATACAAACATGTAGGAATGTCAGCGTGATTTGTTAGCTTAGCGTGAGAGCAGTCGGCTCTGACAGCATGGCAATCTACATGTCAATTTCTCTTAATTGGCCGAGCCGAGTTTGATGGCACTTGTGACAGCCGTTGGCGGCGAGGCCCTAGATCTGCAGCATGACATTCCGCCGTAGTTAGGCGATGCTACGTCTGTTTTCTGCAAAAAGCCCTTCTTGTTGGTTTTTAAGGATCCTGATCCATAACAGGGGGATTTGGAGTCGGATTGTTTTTTCCGAGGTGCGTGGGGTGGCGTCAACCGAGGAAATGTGTGTTTCTCTTGCAATTTTTGGTGCCTAAAAAGTGGCACCCTGGAGAAAGAGGGCAAAAAATCAAAACACCAAGACTTTTTATTCTAATTAGGATTGAGGCATGTTATTTGCTGCGAGGCATGCGCCGACTGTATTTAAATGCAGCCTCCTCCTGTGATTACTGCCAAAGGGCTTATTCTTTCAGCTTGAACTGTTACATGCCTTTATGAAAACAGCTTACATAGACAGTAAGACGGCCTTAATTGTATTCCCGTGCTTATACAGTGGCAATCAAAAGCTATGAAATATGATAAGTCCCTTTCTGTCTGCAGGCTTCTTTGCAAATGCGTTTCTTTCTCTCGAAAGGTTAGAGGTCTGAGATCTGCTATGAATAGAAACTTTGATAGTCAGGAAACCACTAACATGCAGTGGCCTGAATAAACTTCCTTATAATAATACATCTGATTGTTAACAGAACATTGGTGAAATATGTTTCACATGTGAAATTGAATTGAGTTATTGTGTGAACTGTAAAACCTCCCGCCACATTGTACGTTGCTGAGTGGTTGCTAGGTGGTTCTGGTCGGTCGCTAGGTGGTGTCTTACTAGTTCAAAGGTGAAAGTTCTATGAAAGAGTTCACAAAGGTTTTATTTTTGTTTTGTTTTTAAATCTAGTTTAAAACACAAGACACATTTGTACAAATGCTGGTTTCATAAGTTTCTGAAAAACTTTTATACAATTTTTAAGTTTACACTGAATGTGAAAAAAAGTGTAACCTTCAATTAAAAAGGGCTTAAACTTAAAAATTTGTTTCATCACACTTTGAAAACATTTGTTTGGAAGCAAGTTTCTGCCACAGGGATACAAAGTCAAGTAAAGTAATATAATAGTAAAAGCCATTGCAACTTTTCATATCAGAATTATTTTTTTCTCACAATTTACAGCTCATAATTTGGACTTTTCTGAGTTGTCAGATAAAAACGTAGAATTGTGAGATAAAACATCACAAGTACCTTTTTTTTGCTAAAAAACAAATAAACAAAAATGTCAGTTTTGCGAGATATATAAACTCAGAACTGTAAAAATTAGTCATAATTAGTCAAAAAGATACATGTGTACCTAACGTTTATTACTTATTACAGTAACCCCTAAAATGCATTTTTTGTATTGCTGTTATTTGATTACATTGCTGTATAAACTGGCAGTGAAACACAGTTCTGACACAGTTTCCAGGATCATGAGATAAAGCACGGGAGAAATCATATCAAAAACAATGACTTCTACAAAAGCAACAATGGTGATATTATTCAAACACAGCTATGGATTTCATAGTGGAAAAAAGAAAGAAAACATCCTAAAACAACTGTCTGGCCTCGTGACATTGACGTTGGTAAAATGAATTGTCTGTTCTTGCTCATGTCTGTGGTTTGGCCCGGGTCCCGCGCAGACTGTTGGGCCGTATCCAGGGAGACGGTGAGGCCGACCGTGCAGGACAGGAAATGGTTGGAGCAGGAGTGTGTTCATTCAGGCTCCACACCCTCCCTGACTGCAGACGACTGCACGAGACACACAATAGATGCAGACGCTGATGACCACACACCCAACTATTACTCACTCCAGACGCACTGAGACAAATGAGACGTGACCATCTACTGAATCTCAACGGAAACAGTTCATTCCACTTAGAAGAGGAAAATCTTACATGAAATCATACATGTGTACGGATAACTTACATTTGAGACTATCATATGGGATTAGAAGACTCAAAATATAACTTTCATGGTACTTTTTTAATGACAGCCACTATAGTCTCCCTCTCCTAGTCAACAAATCCTGACGTCATCATTTACAATCCATTTTACTGTAATATGACATACAGTATGAGTAAAACTCACTGTCATTTCTGTAAAAGTTGTACAATTATATTTTACAAAAAAATACTGTTTCAGTTTTTTTCTACTTTAAAATGTAACATTTAACACAATCTGTTTCTTACCTCTGCTTTATAATTGTTTGAGAAACTTATTAGAAATGTTTGCTAGAAAATAGTTTTTGGTAAATATTATTATTATTAAATTATTATTATTTATTTTTGCATTGCAGAATATACAGGATAATCAAAAAAAACTACTTTTTATCCATTAGAAATAGTTTATTTTTTCAAAATCAATATTTCCAAAAACAAATATATTTATTTATTTTATTTAGAAAGCAATTGTATTTATTCAGTAGTTATGTCAAATAATTATTTAATTGTCATAATGCTTTTATTGTAATGTGTTTTAGGAAGTAATATATTGCATAATGAAATAAATGAATACAATTATATTAATGTTTGTTATGACAATGCTTTTGAAACTCTTGTATTCTTCCTCCAATGTAGACACACATTGTAGTAAAATATACAATATGACATTTTGAGCCATGATTATCTTATTTTTTGTTGACTGTCAACAGTCAACTTTTGAGTTCATGATTAATTAACAGGTGTTATTTACAATGAATAAATACATATTTAAGGGAACAAGTAAATAAATAATGAAAATCAATCAATCAATCATCATGTATGTACAGGTGTATATACATTATTACAGATATGGTGCATGTCACATCTCAAATAAATAAATAGGGACTTATAATAAATGGCAACAATGTGCCAAACACATGGTACAATATAAGCTTTGCACACATTTAAATACTTAAATGTGCTGTGCTGATGTTAATAGATAATTTCCCATCCTGACTGAATCTGTGAATCTAATGCAAACTCACGCACATAGAAATGCAGACGTTTACCCTTAATGTCAACAAACAACATAGAAGAAGAGCTTGTGTTTGTTTTTGTATTGTTTTGCACATTTGGGAATGATGAATTACACTTTTTTTAGCTACCACCAACACATTGCTCTCCTACTGCGTTGTTTCGCTCTCTCACAATTTCATTGGCTGTTGTTAAACACAAGTCATCCAAACACAGTCCATTTTTTTTAAGAGAACCGGAATTGTCAAGCGGAACAGGAACTGGAATTATAGTTAAATTCCTTACAATTACCACTGCTAGTTTTGTGTGCATTGAGGGTGAGAAACTAATGTCATAATTTTAACTTTGGTGAATGACTCCTTTAAAGGTCCTCAGGCATATCAACAATTACAAGTGCTTTATCATCATTTTTCAGACCTCTGAGTCATCAGTTGTAAGATCAGCACTCCATCCTGGTGGTCTGGGCGGTTTACACCGAGCGGCTCCAGTCAGTCAGTCTGTCTCCTGAGAATGACTGTAATCCACTCTAAACACAAATACACCTGGATTACTGCCAGAAGCAGGCTTGTGAACCATCCTTTGCACCTAAAACCAATACTGCCATGCGGTTTGCAGCGCTCGGCTTTGACTCCTCTTGAGTTGCGCACAATGCAGGTTAGATTGAATTTGTTTACGCACCATTTCCATTCAAAGGGCCCAGAGAGAGGAGGTGTGAGTGGGGTCGGCTGGGATTGAGGATCAGCCTCCATTTGCTGATTAAGACGCCATGACTGAGATGGAGTTTCTAAACTAATGTCTCGCCAGCAGACGAGACACAATAGAGGAAGAAGTGTAGCGCACAAGGCTAGCATCTTTAGCTTAACTGCTGTGTGATCTGTAGTGAAGTTCAACAGTCTGTTCTAGCTAGGTGCTAAACAGTTTTTTCAGGTAAGATATCGGTCATGAGGAAAAGTCAAATACTACACATGGTGACAAATCACAACCATCAGAACGGTTCTAATATGTACCTTTGAGGTACTAATATACACCCTTTAGGGGTAAATAAGGTGCAAGGGTATAATAAGGTTGAAAAGGCACCACCCTAGTGACAACTTTTACTTTTTAGTGTTCTTGACAATGCATCAGTTATGCTGCATTCACATGCTATCAGAATTATCATAAATTCTTATACATCCTTGCAACAACAAAAAAAAATCAGTTCTTCTGAATTTTCTATTCATGCACTTTTTGCACACATTTTTCATGTTTTCAGCACTGATGCTACAATAATACAATATTTATTTAGCCACAACTCAGCATATATCAGAATGATTTCTGACGGAGCATGTGACTGAAGACTGGAGTAATGATGCTGAAAATGCAGCATTACTTCACATGAATAAATTACATTATACATATATTCAGAAAGAAAACAGCTATTTTAAATTGTAAAAAATATTTCACAATATTACTGTTTTACTGTATTTCTGATCAAATAGATGCATCCTAGGTGAGCAGAAGGGAGCTCAAACTTCTGAACAGTAGTTTACAAGTGTGCATTTGTTTTTAGGGGGTATTTGGTTAGATCCTGACATGAATTGAGAGATATATGAACCCTGCAACCCTTCAGCTTTATCAAACATCAGGGAGCTGAAACCTTTCCCCCAACATGCTAATTGTCTTGTCAGTCTTCCTTCCAGCATACAGCCACCAAACGGCACATTCCACCTGCCAGTCATCTGCAGCGGACACAGAGCAGCCTATAGGCTGAATGAATTAAACAGCACTGACTGTGAGCAGTTGTCCTGGCCTCTCACCCTTTGACATTACTTCTCTTCTACTCATTCTGATTCTCCAAGCCAACCGATGTGCTCAGAGAGACGTGAGCTGAGGCAACAGCTAGGAAATCAGAAGATGAGAATGTGAAAACGCTTTACAGGAAAGTGTAAAATAGGCTTTCACAGGTACTTGTGCAGGAGGGGTTCATGTCTATTTATTTAGATCTGTCTCTTTAAGACCATTAGGATTTTTTTCTTCTAGACCATTCTGTCATTCATGATGATTGCCAAGCCCCCCACAACACACACAACACACACACCTTATAATGTTTTCACATGTGTTCACCACAATTTTTCATCATGTTTTCACAATGTATCACATAATAAACACTTTACACTCATGTCAATTAAGCACACTCATAAGATATCTATACTACTCATCTATCTACCTCTCCTCATCTCACCCTCTCACTCTCACTATCTCACTCACTCTCTCACACACACTCACACACACACACCACACACCTCACACTCACACTCTCATCTCTCTCTCTCTCTCTATCCTCTATTCACTACTCTGTTCATCTTGGCATTCACATTGCTGAGAAATGTAAGTTAACATTATGTTGCACATATACAACAGTCAATGTTTTCACACACCACTCACACACACTACACACACACACAAGAGACACACACACACACACACACAAAGAGAGAACAGAGAGAGAGAGACAGACAGAGACATTACACAGACAGAGACACACACACACACAACACTACACACACAACACACACACACAACACACACTCTTTATTCTCTCTACTTCACTACTGCTGCCTTCATTGGCAGATCACAGCTGAGGTAAGTTAACATGTGCACACACACACACACACACACACACACACACACACACACACACACACACACACACACACACACACACACACACACACACACACACACACACACACACACACACACACACACACACACACACACACACACACACACACACACACACACACACACACACACACACACACACACACACACACACACACACACACACACACACAAAACCCTAGAAATGAAATATCAGAAATTAGATCTCTTTAATATCAACTGTGTCTAAGACAGGGATTATTTCTTAAGTTTCCCCTACTAAACAGACACCAATAATCTCACTTGTGTCTCCTGTAGTGATCTCAAATAATAACAAGTTATGAAAGCAATATGAATTAAAACATTACATTCTCAAAATACTGAATCTGAGAGCACAGTGTCTCTACCAGTGGCTGTAACAGAACTCTGTCATATATTGCCACCAAACAGAGAAGCACAAGGCCTTCACCTGCTGTGGAGTGAGGGCACTAGATTGATTAGACTGGAAGATGAGTCCCAGATAGATGACCCCAGAGGAAGTGACCCGTAATTAAGCCGTTTGTCACTCATTAGCCCTGCTCTAACTGGAGCAAATTCCTACATGTCCCTGAGTGAACTCTAAACAAAGCGACTCCAGCTGCAGGGCCACTTTTAGCATGGAGCACTTCACAAAATCATATCCAGAAGTGTTATTCCAAGAGCTCTTGTCCATTCATTAAAGGAGATCTTCATCAAGTCAATTGGATACGTATGTCGTTGTACGTACATTTGTTCTTATGGGTCCTCCAAAGGAACACCTTTTCTCTGTATAATAATGTGTATCAATTTAGTCAAATTTTTTTATACATTTAACTAAAGTGAAACACACACGATGTTATGAAAAAAAAGAATATATACACATACATAAAAAATGAGACATAAAATGAGACAAATAAATACATCCAAATGAGAGATGAACTATGACTAAATGAGAAATAAAATATAAAAAATTAGACATAAAATGAAAAAAAGACAAATAAATTGCATATAAATGACATAAAATGAGACAAAATCGGTCATGAAAAACATAAAAATGAGACTTAAAATATCTAAAAATGACATAAAATGAGATTAAAACCAGACATAAAATTTTGACCAAATTAGAAATGAAGTTCATTAAAAAAGAGACATAAAACGAGACAAAATGACATTTTTTTTATAATTCTAACAATGAGACAAATTGGGACAAAATTATAAGTAAATACATAAAATGAGAAATGTCTAAAAATTTGATATAAAATGACAAATACATAAAAATGACAAAATTAGAAAAAAATATAAAATATATAAATATGTAAAAATAAACACAGAGAAAAAAATAAACAAATGTAAAAAAACAATACATAAAATGAGACAGTTGTTGACATATATCAATAATATAGAGCTATGCAATTCATGAGAATGCATATATTTGTTTTTGACAACCAAAATACTTTTAGTAAATGTCTCATTTTCCTCTCTGTTTAATCTCATCTAACCAACCCCACACGAGTGTTTAACGATAATCTGCTTATTTCTATTATAGGTCTCATACGTCATGAATGACTGCTATATGTGTTTGCGTGTGTGTGTGTGTGAATATGTTTGTGTGTGTGTGTGTGTGTGTGTGTGTGTGTGTGTGTGTGTGTGTGTGTGTGTGTGTGTGTGTGTGTGTGTGTGTGTGTGTGAAGCCCCCTGAGGTCAGAGGGTGGGACGGGTTCTGGCTGATTGATAGCCGCATGGCCTGGTGTGGAAGGTCACAAGGGTGACACAGGCTTGACTGGGAAAATGTATACTGCCACAGTCTCGAGGTCAGGGTTTAAACATTGTTGTGCACTCTGGGTAATTTCCATAGCATTGTGAGAAAGGAAAGGCCTCTTCTTCGTGAGCGTGTGTACGTCTCCATAAAACCTGCTTTAGGGTCTTGTGAAAAATGCACCGGGCTGGAAATAGAAGTGTCATTAGTTTTGCTATTTGCTTTTATGGTGTTTGATTTGACAAACTAATTGCCACATGGTGGAACAAAATATCATGAGGCTCCAAAACAAGCTATGTTTAGGAACTCAGGCAAACATCCTGTGTCTTCACACATGAAACCAAAAAAAGAAAACACTCCAGAATTCAAGCTGATCGGAAAATGAGGTGATTTTTGCAAAAACTGTACAATAATGTATGGGTCATACTTCACCACAATACCAAGAGACAAACTAATCTAAACCACTTCGCCAATCCTCATTATTGTAATGGAAATAAAAAACTTAAAACAATACACTGAATACGGTTTTCTGAACTTAGTTTATAATATTTTCAATATTTGAAGATTTTTTTTTTTAATTATGTTATCATGTCATTATTGTTTTTTTGTGTGCTATAGCTGTGTTTTAACAGTTATTTTTGAACCTAATGAAAATAACCCGACTGCAGTTGGATAGAGATTAATTGGAATGCAGAATGAGAAAATAAGACATGATTTATGAAAATGGCTACAAACGGAGCTTTACATTGATTTCCAGGGGCATTTCCAATATTTGTATTGCATTTTATTTTATTCATCTTGTCAAATTCTTAAATGTAATATACATATGTTTATTTTAATAAAACACTTTAGTTGAAATGCTATTGTGTAAATATAGCACTTCAAATTAAACCTTTAAATATTATATTTTAAATATGGAAATATGAAAAGATGAAAAAATGAAATTATACTTTTACACATGAAACTAAAACCACCAGTAGGTGGCAGAAAATGAATAAGTCATTGAGCCTTCATTCAAATGATTAATTCGGGAATAAAGAAGGTGACTTTATGAATGGGTCATTGAATCATTCGCTCAACTGATTTGTTCAAAAATGCATTTTGTATTGAAACAGGCTAAATAATGCAAAAACACTCATAAAACTGAAGTCACTTCATATTAACTTCAGTCACGCTTTATTTTAAGGTCCAATTCTCACTATTAACAAACCATTAACTATTATTTTGCCTCAATAAACTCCTAATATGCTGAATATTAATAGTTAGTAAGGTATTTGTTAAGTTTAGGTATTGGGTAGGATTAGAGATATAGAATATGGTCATGCAGAATATGTGCTTTATAAGTACTAATAAACAGCAAATATTTTAATAATATACATGCTAATAAGCAAGTAGTTAATAGTGAGAGTTGGTCCCTATAGTAAAATGTTGCCTTAACTTCAATATCAATCAATATGATATTTGCAATTGTGCTGATATTCAGGAGAAACTTGTTCAGATCTTGCTTGTGTGATATTGGAGTAATTAATTCAAGGGCATTTCCCCCAGATCTTGAACTTGTATATTCATTTTGGTGGATTTTTTGCTTAGCTGTTTTCTACACAGTAACAAACAGTAACAATTGTTTTGAAGCGACAAGCTCAAACATAGCACTTTATCTGTAATGTGTATTACACTGATCACAATTATCATTGTATAAGCAATTATCAAATATACTCTTTCCTTCAAATGTAGCAGTGGTAAGTAGCTTGTAGTTTGGGAAGGTTCAGATTCAAGTAGTGAGAATTATATTTTTTTATACAGTATATTAATGAGAATTTGTGTGGGAATGTAAACTATTTCTCATCAAAACAATGCAAAAAAATATTAATGTTCATAAAATAATTTTCTGTCTGTAGTATATGACTAGTTTCGATTGATTTTGAGGGCAATAGCCGAAGCCGAAGAGTTCTTGGTGACATTCACCCAACAGCACTGATGGAAGGAGACAGCATTAAGAAGCAGACAGTAAATCAGGTTCACCGTGGTAAGAGCAGCGATTGCCTCCTTCACTCTCTCTCCCCTGACCTCCAGTTTCTCCTCTGTCCAGATCTCTGTTCTTTCATCCCTGTATCCCGGCTCAGTGGATGTCTTACAGCAGCTGACAGACAGACGGGATGAGAGCTGACAAGCTGAAATAATTACACACGTCTGTCTGTCTGCGAGAAACACCTCAGCTCTGCCTTCAATTAAACAGAGAGCCGACGACTGGAGTTGATCACGGATTGCGGCCCAGACATCCACCACAGGCTGTGCAAAATGAGACTAACTAGCTGCCTATCTGTCCGATTAGAGGCGGAATGTCTCGATATAGGAATATTAACAAGATTTGTACACTTTCTGAAGAAAATGTGAGTGGTTGTCTGTGGAAAAACTCTCTATTAGGATGCTAAAATTTGATATACGTTGATAAAGAGTTTAGAGTGTTTTTAGCACATTGAAACCCAGTTGCTAAAGTGTTTTAGGTGGTTCCTTAAAGGAATAGTTTCAGCAAAATTAGGATTTGCTGAAAAATGTATTCACCCTCAGGTCATACATGATGTGGATGAGTTTGTTTCTTCATCAGAACTGATTTGGAGAAATGTAGCATTGCATCACTTGCTCACCAATGGATCCTCAGCAGTGAATGGGTGCCGTCAGAATGAGAGTCCAAACAGCTGATAAAACATTGCAATGATCCTTCCCCTGTTGTTCTCTCACATCACAGTCCATAACATACAGTATTTGTTTAATCTGTTTTAGACTCTTTTTGCTTGTAACAGTGCCTGGTCTGTGCATATTTCTCTCCTGATTCAGACAACACAACTTATTTATTTATTTGAGAAAGCACTATTATGGAGAAATGACTCATATTTTAGTCAGAAGGAAAGGTTTGAAGTAAAAATAAAATATCTTAATGATGGATTTATTGCTTACAAACACAACTGTTTGGCCTCTTATTCTGACGGCACCCATTCACCGCAGGAGATCCATTGATGGGAAAATTATGTAATGCTAAAATTTCTCCAAATCTGTTCCAAAGTTTTTTTTTTTATCTTCATCGACATCTTGGAAGGCCTGAGTTTTTATTTTTATTTTTGGCTGAACTATTCCAAGTCAAAAGATTCCCATCCCAAGTTTTACTGGTTTTCTGGTTCCTAAACATACCATGTCTCCCCTTTTCCCCTTATTTTATGACAACAAGTTGTCTGCTTGCTTGGAAAAGTAATAGCACACCTGTCTGAGGTTAAAACGTTTGAGGTGATTAAAGGGTTGGATGGCGTTCCCACCACACCTCAGGTTAATAAGACTACACGATTACAAGACCTATGTTTTAAACTTGGATTTGAGCTCATCATTGACAGAGTCTGTCAATGTGTGTCTCTCATGCAAGCGGACTTGACTGTTAAAGGGAACGAAGAGTTTGAGGATATGCTGTCTCCTAAATGAGCGAGGTTAATTGTGACGCTGACCCCTTCATTCCAGCAATAGCTCGGACGTGTTCCATGCTGGGCACATTGCTGAGGTCACACATGAGCGGGCAGGGAATGAAACGTCGCTTATTTACATATAGAGTGATGGCTGTGCGCTTTATCACCTCTCAGAGATTAAATATTAACCGTGTTAGAGAATGCTGCAAAGCCACGCTCAGGAATCACAGCTGACTTTTGGACTGCTGTTATAAAGGTTCACTGAAGTATGTCGTAGTAAATGTAATGTGAACACACCTCTAACCAAACATATGAGATCTGGTGCATTAACTCACCCCACACTGTTTGGCTAACATAAATAAATGATGTCTCAAATCATGTGGACTCGTTGAGGACTTTCCAAGCAACGAATAACGTTACAAGCATTATTGTTTGTCATATAGTTGCTTACATGTTTTTATAATTCATTATGTCCCAAGGGTTGAATTTATTTATTTATTTATTGTTTGTTTGTTACACTTTATTTTAAGGTGTCCTTGTTACAGTGTAATTATACATTTAAGTACTGAGTAATAGTAATTAACTACATGTACTTACTATATGGTTATGTTAGGGTTAGGTTAGGGTTTGAGTTATGGTTACTTGCATGTAATTATGCATAATTTATTGTTATTATAATAGTAAGTAAATGTAATGTGTAACAAGGACACCTTAAAATAAAGTATTTTTATTTATTTATTGTTGTTTAAAGTTTAAATTATTGCTTTCATTATAATTAATATTAATTGTAAATAATAATATATTTTATACAAATAATAACAATAATAATAACAATGTTTTACATTTTTGTTTATTATAGTTGAACTCTTAAACTATGAAAATCCATAATATATATACTTTTACATTTTTACTGTCACAGCAAATATTTAAACAGAAGCGCTCAGTGAATAGGATGCTTGAGAACTAAGAAAACAAAATCAAGGTAAATATTACAACAGAATATTTTTATTTTCATTCAAGCTTTTATTATTATGTGATTTGTTTTATACATTATGTGATCTGCAAACATATGTTTAGTGTGTATTTCGGACACCAGAACACTAAAAAATGTGCCTTAGCAAGACAAAGTCAGTCATTTTGTTAAATAAATAATTAAATAAATTAACAGAATATATCTGCATACCATTACACCACATGTACACCACACTAACATAACTCAGCTACTACGAACCAACTCACAACTCACCAAACTCTACTGACTAACACCTGCACCTCATTCACACACACACACACATATACACTTATGCACTACTATTTCTGACTAACTAATAACCTAACTCTGAAAACTGAACTATTCAAATATCATACTATGGATACTGCAATATAGCTAACTAACTAACTAACTAACTAACTAACAAATATATTCCACCACATAATGCTATTAAACACCATATGTCAACAAACTTTAATGCATATATATATGTATATATATATATATATATGTTGATAGGTAGCTTTATAACCCAAATTTGCATAGAATAAAAAAAAAACAGTTACTTGACTAGACTCTGTAGAGTGTATTATTAGTAGGCATTATTATAGACTATAAATACTGTACATAACACAGTCAGATTTCCACAAAGCGTGTGTTTTCAATATTCTACTGACTCCATTCATAAATAATCTTTTATTTATATTTGTATTGAACTTTATGTAAAAATATTTCAGTACAAACATGGCTTATAAATGAGCAGTGATCTGCTAGAATCTGTGGTTTTCGGCTGTCACATTACACAGTATGGGGACAAGCCACGCCCACTCATGTGTGCAGCAGAATGATTGGCGGTTGATTCCTGAAACATGTCATTGTCTGCCTTGTTTACCATGGCCACTAATTAAGTCATGATTCTACATGTTTCCCCCCATCAAATGCTAATTACAGGCATGAGGCTGTTCGTTAGGACGTCCCGGTTCAGTGAATGTTTATATTGGCAGCTGTGTAGGCGCACAAAATAAGCATTGACTCAAAAAAGATGCAGTAAATGTTATATGTTTCTAAGTTAAACGAATTAGCCATCTTAATGATTAATGCAGTCACTCTGGGTAACTTAAACCCCTGCAAATGTACACATTTAAAACACATGATCTCCGATCTCACTCACTGTATAATCACAGCATTCCAGCTTCACAAAAACACAATATCGTAGCTTAAATAAATGTTCCATAAAAAAAGTAGGAGAACAGTTTTTTTTAATGCTTTGCCTTTCAAATAAATACAAAAAAACTTAAACTTTGTTATTTTATCTATACAGTATTTACAAGTTTGGGATCACTTTCTTATAATAAATTAATGGTTTTACTTATAAAAGATGCATTAAATTTGATCAATAGTGACAGTCAGTATCTGGTGTTTAGAGTTCAGCTCAAGAAAAATGGGGGCAAAAACAAAAGTGTTGCGTTTATAGTTTTATTCAGTGTATAAACGTTCATACATTGTGCAGAGGCTTTTATACAAAGCAACTTGCATTACATTCAATGTATATTTAATCAGTTTGTGCATTCATTGGGAATCGAACCCATGACCTTGGCTTTGCTAGTACCAGGCAGCACCATGTTCTATTTTAAAACTTTATCAGCTTATGTATTTTAATTACATGCAATGATGTTCTGCCAGTGGTTCAATGAGAAAGACAGATGCTAGATGTAGATATTTGATGTAGAGCTATTTTTTTGTGTGTTTTGCAACCAAGCAAAATTAAACTGTTCAAATATTTAAAATTACATTCTTAAACAACATCTTTTCCAAAACTAAACAAGACCTCCACGGAATGGTCCATCTCCCAGCCTCACTATACCGTTCCCCTCATGAATGAAAAATGTACGCCGCTGCTGGTAATAGAGATGGAGAGACAGACAGCGCAGCCTGTCTCACGTGTTGCTGTGCTCTTGACAGGCAGTGTGGACAATGCCCTATCCCCTCAGTGCCCCTATTAAATCAGGCCAGAGGATTAGTGTGAACACAGCCATTTCCCCAGGTAGCGGATTTGCCTTCCATTAGCTGACAGTGCCCGTGGCTCCCTCTGCTTCAACTCCAGTTGAGGTCAATTATCTGCTAGACCAAGTCAGGTACTTTCTCTTAATTAGAAAGTTCATAGCAGCCGAGACCATCTGGAGAGAGAAAAAAAAATCATATTGTGTTCTGGGTAACAGAGGTAGGTTGAGAATTGTAACGAATTCCATGATTCAGGTGACGATTTGGACTCCGTTTAAATTGTTCGATCCTTAACAATTACATTAGTGATTTTTCTTTAGGCAGAAACACCCTTAATAATTGGTCCTAATTATATCCCAAATGAAACTAATAAGCATTACTATTTACTTAGTTGGTTGTGTATATTTCGTAAACAAAAGTAAGTTATTAATAAAGTATATATACTGTATATACACACAGTTTTTAGTTTTAACATTATTAAAATTTGAACAATTTACAACTGCACAAGATAGAGAAATGCCACAAGATAACACCGGACTGTTCTGAGAAATATAACACCATTAAATATTATAAAATGATGCCAGTTATAGAAAATCTTAGGTATAGACATTTTAGGCATCCCTAAAATACTAAATAACTAGTTAACTAACAAGCTAACTAACTAACTAACTTGCAACTACAAATTATTGATTTAAAAAACAAATAAATCAAAATGAATAATAATCATGAAAATGAATATAAACTACATTAAATAAAAAAACTAATAGGAAGATGAATAAATAAATAAACAAATAAATAAATAAATAAATAAATAAATAAATGTGACCTTCTCTGTGAAATCCAGGCTAAAGTCTCAAAATCTAACTATGAGATAAAAAGCATCGTTTGATTTCTACCATTAATTTCACTATAACTTCAATCTTTGACATGACCTTACTCAGTCAATATTAAATATATAAAGGTACAATTTTCACAGAATTTCTTTACCATATGAAGATTGTTTTTGTAGAAAACAGCACATCACAAAAAACGACTTTAGCTGGGTATTCACAGAGAGAGTCACAAATAAATACATAAATAAATAAATTAATTAATGGACGAATTAACGAACAAACAAACTATTTAATGAATTAATTAATTAATTATGCAACAATGTATGTGTGTGTGTTGTGTGGTGTGTGTGTGTGTGTGTGTGTGTGTGTTAAAGCAATAAGCCCCAAGAAGCCGTGGTTTACAGTGAATTTATAAGGGGCGTTGTTAGATTAGAAAGGGTTACAACCCCCTGAAAATGGTTATTCCATATAAGGTTTCACAATATAAAACAGAGCAAACAAATCATATTAATAAAAACATTATTCTTCCGCCAAACAATGTAGTTCCTCAGAAATGGTTGTGGTCCCAACAAAGTGGTTGCCAAGCAGCACACAAATATAAACAAATGTGTATGTTTGTACAGTAATTTACAACAGATTTGAACTTGGCTCAACCAATCAGAATCAAGGGCCGGAACTATCCGGTATCCATATATATATATGCATGTATATAAATGTTATTTATATTAGACAGCAAGAACATATTTTAAACCTTATACACAATATAATGTGACTAAATTGAATAGAGCTTGTGCAGAAGAAGAGAAAGAGAGGGTACATGATCCTGTAGGCTATCAGCTTTTAAGTTTTAAACATGTTTTTTTCCCTCATTTCTACATTTCAGGTGACACTGCCAGGGGAATCTGACTGCTTATGAAGTATGTTCAATGCAGAAGTGAATCGAATCATTGATTGGTGACCGTGTCTATTTCTCTGTCCATTTTCTCGCCCTCCTTTTTAAGACATAACATCCTCTTTTCATACATATTTCATAGCCTGCGTGATTGTTGTCGGTCACCTGTCTGGGGACCCTGACAGATGTCCGCACCGGCCCACTCCAGGACACTTCGGGGAAGGGAGGGGGTCTCCTATGGTAGTTCCTCCGTCTCCATTGGTCCCATCTGTTGGGTGTCTCCAGCTTGGGGTTTCAATGGCTGGCTGCTGTAGATCAGATAATATTTCCTATGCAGGTCCAACAGAGAGAAATGCATATATTTCACAGTATGCTCTTGGGGGGCTGCACTTGGGGGGTATTTCATAAAACCAGTTGATATTATTTTCATCCGGCAAGGGTGGGAGAAATTGAGATGATGAAACGACAGATGGTACGAGAGTCTCAAATTTGGGTGGCATGAGCCAAGGCAAGTTTTAGGAACGTAGGTCATGGGAATGTAGCAGAACTGAATGACAGTATCAAATATATTGTATAACCAAACATTTCTGAAATATGGAGAAGCATAAATAAATACTTGTTACAAAATGACTAGTTTAAACATACAGCAATTATAAAGTAGAAAATACATGCAATGCTATTTATACATTTTGAACTGACACTGTGTCCAAATATGATTTGGAGCCACTGTAAGTCAGCGAGACGCCCAGAGCGGCGTCTGATTGTCTCAATCCAGGGTGGTCCGGCCATAAGGGGATGGGTCAGATACTGACATGCTGGCCCCTGGATATCATTACTTGCCCATCTTCAGCCCTCGGGATACTCATGCTGGAACCTTGGTGTAATGTTCACATTACATGGTGAAAAAGTCCCAAATCAGATTTTGCCTGCATGTGACAGATGTGATTTTTCCAGAACAGTGAGAAAACAAACAATCCAATCTTTTCTAATATGATTTGGGATATGTGATCCAACATCTGAACATATTCAGTCTGCAGCCCTGCAACATGACAGACAGACAGACAGACAGACAGACAGACAGACAGACAGACAGACAGACAGACAGACAG
The DNA here is from genome assembly GCA_027422405.1 of Ptychobarbus kaznakovi. Taxonomy (NCBI): domain Eukaryota; kingdom Metazoa; phylum Chordata; class Actinopteri; order Cypriniformes; family Cyprinidae; genus Ptychobarbus; species Ptychobarbus kaznakovi. Next base: position 17,947,563 of record CM049814.1, read on the forward strand.
ACAGACAGACAGACAGACAGACAGACAGACAGACAGACAGACAGACAGACAGACAGATAGATAGATAGATAGTGTCTGTGAGACAGTGTGCAGCACTACACATGTGGAGTACATAGTGCAATCATGCTGGATTATACTAGAGTACTCTATCCTCAGTGTGGAGGAGGATGAAGCAGAATATGGAAGAACCGAAGTCTTTTCAGCTTGGTGTGAAACTAGAGTTCAAACAGAGGGTCACATGGGTAATGCAGACCCCAAATCCAGCCACACACAGTCAGGCATGATACCAGGAACACCAGCACGATTAGTAGTGCGTTCCAGACGCCACAGAAAGCAGCAGCTGTGTATGTCTGTTTGTATACACACTATACTGCCGACCCATCAAGCTCATTAAAGCTTGTGAAGTCCAGGAGGAGAAGACCTCATTCTCAGGGGCGAGTGAATTTGACTGGCTGTTGCGGGGAGCTTGTGTGTAGCCTGTGGCCAGGTGAGCAGCGCTCTGAAATATTAATGAGTGTATTACTGACTGGCCTCTACCAGGTCAGCACAAACCGCAAGAAGCTAATGGAGCGTGTATGCCATGACTCTCTTGGGTTTAATGTGCTATCTCCGGCAATAACAACAACTGTCTCACACACACAAACACTTACACCGATGCACGTTTGCACACGGACACACACGGACACACAGCCCCAGGTGTAACTCCAAGGTATAAGCACACATCTGCCTGCTTGACAACCTCAGGAATTGTGTAATTTTGGTCTATTGTAGAGGCATCTTATGAACTCGAGGCGTTTGTTCAGGAGTGCAGTCTGAGGAAATGTTATACTCTGTCTTTTGACAAATCAGACATACTTGTGCAGTGACCCTGCATTTTTCCCAGGTAGTGAAATGGGCTCTTAAATCAACACATTTCACATGTCGAAACAGTGCACACCTTTATTTCTGTGCATGGAGACACATTTATAAATGAGCAAGGAATTTTCTTTTTCATAAGCCCTCAGGAAAATTGATGAGGTTATTCAGTCCAGCGTTGTTTTCTTTGGACTGCCACCGGGGCTCTAGGCATGATTATGGAGTGAGTTTTTCCAGACTTTTCTTTATAGTCGCCACGAAAGGCAGTGGAGACCCAAGAGAGCATCTAATTTCCTGTGCTAGCGTGCTAGCGCGTTCTTTTACAGGCTGCTCGCTCTGATGAAGGACATGCTAATTTCAGAGATTCGCATCTAGACACTTACTTTTTCCTCTGCTGACCTTATGAAGAGGTGCTATGCCATGATATGGAAAAATATTCAAATTAGCTCAATGAAATATCTTTGAAACATCACAGAAGTTAATCTGAAAAATTCCTAGCAAAAGATTTTTAAATACTGTAAAACTCAGGCCATTAATTTGCATTATCAAAGAACATGCATTTATTTATTTATTTATTAATTCATTTGCAATGAACATTAATGCTGCAGTCCATAACTGTTGGCGCTCTAGCGGTTAATAAACAGAACTGTGTGCGTGTTGCAGAAGAACATTGTAGCCGGAGCTACTTCTCTGTGTTCATGTCTATGACGAATCACGCAGGTACCAGGCTACTCCGCAGTGGTACCTACCCGAATCAGTCTAATATAAACACTTATTATGGGTGTACCGTAGTGATTCAGGACATGCCAAAAACACGGTTTGGAAAATGGATTCATGGTGTACTTGCTTATAATATTAATTTTGTACATTTTGAACACAAAAAAGTTATGTACATCACGCTACTTAATTTCCCAAATGGTTTGTTTCGAATACTACTGTCATTTAAGTTTCTCATTACATTCTTACAAAGTAAAGGGTACAATAAGAAGTTTTCGAGATTTCATACAAAAAACATGTTGGGCTCCCCAGTGAAACTACAGTATTTTGTAAAGAGCAATATACCCTTTGCCACTATAACGGACCTTTAGTGCAACGGAAAGCTTCCATGGATGTTAAATATTCTTCATGGAACAATAGAAGCCAATAAATAACCATAATTTTCAAGAGTGTATGTCGAATTGTTATATTTGTTGATTTGGTTGCATAAAAGTATTGCTCTCATCCCAATACACTCTAGCTCAGGGTCGTGCCCAGACATTTTGAGGGGCAGTGGCCCAAACTAAAAAAGGGGCTCTAAGGGGGAGGGTGCATGTTAATACAAATGTACAAATATACACTACCAGTCAAAAGTTTTTGGAGATTTGTAATGTTTTTTTAAGGAAGCCTCTTCTGCTCACCAAGCCTGCATTTATTTGATCCAAAGCACAGCAAAAATAGTATAATTTTGAAACATTTTTACTATTTCAAATAACTGATTTCTGTTTTAATATATTTTATAATTCAATTTATTGCGGTGATCTAAGCTACATTTTCAGCATCATTACTCTTCAGTTTCACATGATTTTTTAGAAATCATACTAATATTCTGGTTTGCTGCTCAAGAAACATTTATTATTATTATTATTATTATTATTATCAATATTTAAAACAGTTGAGTATATATTTTTCATGATTCTTTGATGAATAGATATATCCAAAGATCAGTATTATAACCATTCAAAAGCTGTTTGTCAGTATTGGAAATAAATGATATAAATTAACACTATTATTTAGCAAGGATGCTTTAAATTGATCAAAAGTGACGATACAGACTTAATGAATGAAGAATGTATAATGTTACACAATATTTCTATTTCAGATAAATAGTGTTCTTCTGAACTTTATATTCAAAGAAACCTGAAAGCAATTTTACTCAGCTGTTTTCAACATGATACTAATAATAAATGTTTTTGAGCAACAAATAAGGATATTAGAAAGATTTCTGAAGGATCATGTGACTGGAGTAATTATGCTAGAAATTCAGCTTTGAAATCACATGAATAAATTACATCTTAAAATATATTAAAATTGAATATTAAATATAATTAAATAGTAAAAAAAATCTGAAGGTTACTGTTTTTGCTGTACTTTGGATCAAATAAATGCAGGCTTGGTGAGCAGAAGAGACTTCTTTAAAAACACATAAACATCGTACTTTTCAAAAACATTTGACTGGTATAGTGTACAATTCAAAGAGAAGACAGCACTGTAATAATTTCAGACTTTATTGTAGATGTTTTGATAGAGTGGGTTCTCCCTCACTCTCTAAACCTGCGTCTGCCTTATCTTCAATGGAAGTATTAGACATTTAATTTAATATCATAAAATATACATTTGTATTATATACTAATAAACAGCTAATTTAGAACATTTATATTACATTTTTAAACTATATAGGCCTATTAATATGGTTTTAATAAAATATTATAAATGTGTTAGATTACTAGTTAGTAAGACAAGTGACTATAATGGGAAATATACTTAATAGCAAGTATTAAAGTGTGACAAACTGCTAAATATTCTATATGATCATTTACCTGCTGGCTTTGCTGGAGCTTTGAATTTTGCCTTTAAATCAAGCCTCCCTTTGCTTTTTTTATTTAACTTTTTTTTACAAAGTGTGCCAACAGAAAATGTGATGTTATTCATATAAGATCTGATCGGGTACAATAATTTAAATTAGACATTTTAAGAACGTGGATATTCTGAACAAGCTGTTACGACTTTTAGAAGACTGAGAGCAAATCATTACCGACAGAAATACAAAAAACAAACTACCAAATTACGAATACAGCAGATCAACCACTGACTGTAATGTGGATTGCAAAGCATCTACCTGTTAATGCAACAAACTTCTGGAAGAACGGTCTTCCCCAGAGAGCGGACACACAGATTGTGAGTGATGCGGTGCGAAAACACGGAGCGGATTCGTGGAATCAGATCTTTAGCAGAACGGTAGCTGAACGCTTTGAGCTGGGGTGATAGTGGGGGTGGGTTTGGTGAGAGGGGCACCTCAGCCGATGACGGCAGTGCACGGCCCTGCTCTAGCTTGAAGGTGGTGTAGTTTTATAGAATTTCAAAATCTCCACTGTTACTATTTAGGACAATTATCCTTAAAACAACAGTGAAATTACAAGGGTTGATCGAATTCTTCCCTAAAATCATTCATTTGCAGGCCTAGCTTGAAGTCATATCTCTTTGCTCATGAATATTCATGGTCAACCTCATTATGACAGGAAGACTGACAGTCTCAAACTTTGTCTATTTCCCACACAAATGCTAATGAAATGGAACTTGTTTGCAAAGATTCACAATTGAAGACAACAACAGTAACTATGAAGAGTGACTATAGTTACAGGACTTCCACAAACTCTCAGCATAATAAGCCGCGAAAGTACTCGGTCCTCAGCGCTTTGTTATCCCCTCAAAAAATGGTGAAAGCTTTGGTGGGAATGCCAATCAGGAGAGACTGGCTTCATTATTTCCTCTTTCCCCACAACACCTTCCCCTCTAATGACTATCCAAACACGTCTGTTAGGGCCGCTGGTGGATGCTAGATAATGAGTGTTCTGTTAAGTGCACAAGCTCTCTCTACCTTTCTCTCTCCTGAAAGCCACCTCAAACTTAAGAAGCAGGTCCTCTGGGCATGCTCAGAAATCTCCTAAACAACAACAGCAATGGCAGCAACAACAGGCGAGGCTGATACAATTAACTGATCGGAATGGCTGAGGTTGTATGTTTTATGAATGCAGTGTAAGCACATTCAGGCACCGTTGCGTCTAGCGCCTGAACTAGGTCGAGAACTTTCAAGACTCACCTAGTACCAACTCGTGTGAAATATTTACGCCTTGTCTGAGGGTTACGCGCTAGGTGTGAACATCTGTTGAGGGATATTCTGGACTGAGTTCTTTATTCTGATACTTCAGAAGTGGCCACAAATTCATTCGAAACGACCACCGATTCTTCAGGGCAATAATTCAATTTATATTTACATATTTAGAAACGACGGTTGTGGTCAGAATATTATACCCCACAGAACTAAATGGAAGTGTGTGGATTGGATAAGTAAAATCAAATTGTTTAGTGGAATGTTGTGGACTCTGCCAGATGTAAAGTTGGGTATAATGTTCAAATGCCTGCGGAGGGAAATGTTCTCTGCTTGGCAGGGTCGCTGTAAATCTATCTATGTGAGAACAGAACAACGCTCTGTTAAAGCGAGCTGAACTGAATGGACAAAGAGAGGTTGCCAATAAATGCGTGAGATTATTTGGTCTCATCTGCCAGACACTATTCTTGGGATGGAAAGTCATCCAAACGTTATCAAGTCCAAATAAACAGTGAACGGCTATGAGCTTAATTTGATCTTTGGGAAGAAATTATGGATAGCAAACAAGCCTGTAAGAAAAATACATAAGAAAACAGCAATCATGCAATTTCATAGTCCTGTCAACAAATTCAATAAATCATAAGCATAACACTATACTCAGATATGCAGTTAAGAAAACATTATGTGGTCCTGATGTGACCTTTTCGTGGCCAATGGGTTCAGAAAGCAATAAGTTAAATCTTTAGACGCATTTGTAAAAACAAAAATCTAAACAAAAATCACTTCAGTTAGGCCTAGAAATCAGTTTAATTTCAGTGGATTTTCTGCACCATTAGTGGCATCATAATTGCAATATTTTGTTTACAGGGATAGTTCAACCCCCCCCCCCCAAAAAAAAAAAAAAAAAAAAACAACAACAACAACCTTACCCTCAAGTTGTTCCAAACCTGCATGAATTTTTACAGCTGTTGAACACAAAATAAGAAATAAGATATTTTGAATGTATGTATCCAAACACTATGGAAGTCACTGGCTACTGCTTGGTTACCAACATTCTTAAAAAAAAAAAATGTGTCCAGCAGAATAAATAAACTCACAGGTTTGGAACAAGTGGAGGGAGTTAATGATGATTAAATGTAATTTTTTGGGAGAACTATGCCTTTCTGGGCCACTCTGGGTAAAATAATTGACATAACCAACGGCACAATTTTGGGGTGAAACAATTCTGTAACACTTGCAATTTGGTTGAACTAGTAGAAATATTGTCACAGTAAGACTCCTTCAATGGTAGTAAAAATATTGCGATGCATACAGTTAAAACACTGCTTGCATTGTATTAACCTACAATCAACCTACATTTTGAGCATTTTGCCACATAATTGAAAAATTATATGAATTAACATGAGAATCGTTGAAAAAAAATGAAACAAAACAAAACCAGGTTTTTTTTCAGTCTTATATTTTCTTCGCTAATCAGCATTGTTATTATGTTTTTGCTAGAGTTACAATCCTGGACAAATGCTGTGTTCACGCCATGTCATAATTACCATAATTTCAAGATGACAACACGTGACATTTCTAATCGGAGCTGTTCATGTCTATGGACTCGGAGTTATCATTTCTGTGGCAACAATATTAATGTTCAAACATAGCGCCTAAATGACTCTGAGGCAGTCAGGTGGTACAGTGGTCACATGGTACAAATCACATCTCTCAAAAGATTCCCAGTTTATAAGTTGTAATTAAGAGTTCTACGAGGACGCGAGCGCTTTTTTACAAATCAGTATCTCATAATTACGGTAACTCGACATAGCGCAAACTCACCCATACTTTATGCATTTACATGAATGCAGATATACCTACCCACACCAGTTTGATTTTGTGTTGATTCTATCAAAAATATGTCTGACCACTTGAGATTCTCAAGGCTACTGCAAGGGCATTATTACCGTAAATTAATTAGCATGAAGAATTAGCAAAAGTTTAAAGAAAATAATGCTAGTCAACTTTGTTTAAAATGTTTTTATAGCAACTTACCTGATTTATATCATTTTTGGCGAAATTAATATTTTGTATTAACCCTGCAGTAATTAAGTTTGATACTGCGCAACTACAGCAGAGCGCACATTAAGTATGCTCATATGGGCTGCACCTTGGCAGTTCTTAAGCCTCCACAAAGCCATGTCATAAAGTGGTCAAGAGCCATTTCTCTTGTAATGTTTATAAGTTTGTCCACTATAAAATTACATGTCTAAATTATAACATATAATTATGATATAGACATGTTTGGAGCACTCGGACTAAGAAAAACAAACAAACAAATAGAACGAGAGTTTGAACTTGTGTCCTCTGCCCAGGAGCGGCATTTACTCTGCCATCAGCCATGATAAACAAACTGAAGGGCAGTTGCGTTTCACATAGTTGCTCGGCCAGAAAATGTCCATTACGGCATGTTTTGCTTGGCACTTGGAGTCAAACTTTAAACTTTCTGAGAAAAAAAAAAAGTGGGTCCATGCTGGAAGCTCCAATGGTTTTATAATTAACGCTATGGTGGGGCGGTCAGTCATTGCAGGTTCCTGTTTGGACAATATATCCTCTCTTTCAGTCCCGCACAGATGGTATCAAAAGCAGACGAAGACAAGGAGTTTCTTGGGCAAACAAAGACAGCAAACACTCAAACATAGCTGACCCTAAGAGTCAGCAATCCATCTTATTCTTAATCACTGCTTTCTGTTGTCCTGATGCCTCATTGAGACAATGTGACCTGGGTTACGTATCCGTCCAACATTGCCAAGGCAGATTGTGTTGCGTGCCCTAGTTTAATAGGCTTATCTCAGTTGGTGTGCATTGCTCTGTCTCTCGCTGACCACACCATTTGTGCAAACTTCACATACCTTCATCCTTTGCCTAAGGCTCCACTACACAATCAAGTACCATTTGGATAAAATAAATTTGGACACCCTTTCCATAAAACTGGTGACATACTCCAACCCCACTGTTGGAAAGCAAGAATAATTTCTCAACTTCCCGAGTGCCACTGCACAGATGCTGTTACTCGTTCCCTGGGACTTGGCAAAGCCCCGCTACAAAATATTTCCAAAACTTTTGTGTGCAGCTGTGCCTCACATTTGTCAAATCTTGTCTTCAAGTGGCGGAAGCAACCCTCCAGAATCCCGCTCTAATTACAAGGCACAGTGCACAGTCTTATTGGAAGGGCAGCCGCACGGCCCTCTCGGGGCTTAAGTACTCAACATGTGGTGAGTGGGGTCTCCATTCTGGCTTACATCAGCCCCCAAAATAACAAATGCCATCCTAATTTCAACAAATGTAGTGGCTTTTACAATATATTAATTGTTTCAGTTTTTTCATATTTGGGTGTTTCTTATAGGCACTTTTGGTCCTGTGGAAATTTTATCTAAAAATGCTTTTAAAAGTCACCAACAGTATACAAAAAAAATGTCATGATTTATTTCCCCGAACTGTCATGAAAATGTAATTTGAAATCTCAACTCACTATACACTAAATACTACTACTAATAATAATATTTCAGGGGATCTGAATCCACAACTTAAATAAATGCATAGTTGCAAGTTAAACATTCTAATTATTAATTTAAGTAAACATTTAAATTGCATACATTATTTTGTTGAGGTCTGTTGACATTATAATGTTAATAATTACATTATATTTGATTGCTGTCATAAATAAAAAAAGATTAAAACTTATGCAACTTTGCAACCAAGCTTATTTTTTTATTTTACATTATTATATATATATATTTATTTTTTAATTTTTTTATTATTTAATTGTACTTTTTTGAGCTAACAATTGATATTTTAGAGTGTAGTTTTGTGGTGGACATGTCAGTTGTGGAAATCTGGCAGACATAATTGCAGCTTGGTCGGAAATTACACACAATAAAAAATTGTTTTGTTGGAAATGACACAACAAAATAAATAAATAAATACATTATATATATATTAGTGCTGTTAATCGATTAAAAAAAATGTAATCGCGTTAATCACAGTCATGGACTGTGATTAAACATGATTAATCACAAATTTTAAATACTAGGATTTAACTGTAAATGTGTTGAAATATAGAAATGCATGACAAACTACACACATGTTAAAGTAAATATAGATGTGATGACAGATGTACTATCAGCCTTAAGTGTGATTCCAGGCATTTGAATGTCCAACTCTGTTTATATTTCCACACATTTTTGTATTGGTTTGGGACAACTCATATGCACTCAAGCCATAAATTAATATTTACAATGGCCAAAGTGATAAATAGTTCTTGTCGTTTTGGCAGGGAGTGCTAGCAATGTAGCTAGCAATGTAGCACACAAAACAGTGATTTATGGAGCGTGCTAGTTCGGCTGGAAGTTGATTGAACTTTTAATGTTGTGCATGAGGTTTTTATTCTCATACTGTCTCCATAATGGTTGATACTCATACTTTGTGTCATAAGAGTTTATGAGAGGCTAGTCAAAAAGGTAAGTATTTAGAAACTGTTTTTGGTAGAACATCTGCAAAATATTAAACATGCAAACTTTGAAGTAATTTCTATACTAGTAGGCCTAGTCTTAAAATGTGACTAAATTAGCAGATATATGCACATACAACTTATATATTTTTGAGGGAATACAAATTAACATATTTAAAATGTTCCCTCCCCCTACTTTATAAATCCCACCCCCCTCAAGGTAGCACTAGCATGTAGCAAACCATGTTGACTGCTGTGACCATAGATATATACTTAGATGCCTAATTTCTAGCGACTGTTTCTATGGGCCGCTATACGTAAGCTGTCCGCTATATTGTAATGGTCAACTTGATGTCATTCACCATAGTAATCACTGGATATTCGAAAGATGCCACAATCCTGCACAGAAAGGCTCTGTGCGACCCTACAGTATGGTGAATGACGTCAAGTTGACCGTTCCAAGATGGCGGCCACATCTACGTGCCTGGAGCGGTCCAATGGGGTATCTATTTGTATCTATGGCTGTGACTGGCTGTGAAATTTCTCTACCCAACCAAGTAGCAGCAAAGTGGCTGGAATTTATACATTTTGAAAGTGTCTTTATAAAAAGACCCACAAAGAAAGACAATGGCGATGTTAGCATTAGCTTAGCATGTGTTGGACTGTCAACAAAAAATATTCCCACCAACCAAATAACAAACATTGCTATGTTTGTTTACATTTAGTTTAACCATTAGAACTTAATTAAACACAGCATAAGTGGGCTGCCAAACTAAAAGTCTTTAGTAGTAGTAGTAATTTTTATTTGTTTATTGATTGAGTCCATATAAGTATAAACCTCAAGAATAACACAGGCCAACGTGAACTATTTAGCCACTGTTGGAAATTTCACACAAACATACACAGGCTTTGTAAAAAACATTATAATGTCAAACATGGCATTCAATCTATAAGGCTTAGAGCATAAACTACCTATTTTATGCTGATGAAAACATCTGTATGTATTTTAACTTTTTAAGATTCACTGTTCTGATTGCCAGACTTTTTCCATGTCGTTGACCTTACAGGAACATTTAAATTAATTTAGCATGGATGTGATTTGTTTTTCCCATTCATTACTTAGGAACGGATTACCAAACAGCTGATGTGTAATGGACATAATCGGATAAGGAGGTCTGGACGGAATTATGAGCATTGTCGCTGCATGGGTTATCAGGTTAGCTCGTAAGACTTAACACAAACAATTATTTATTGAACGAGTGGATAATCAGCTCCTAAAATATGAGGCACATAAAGATTGCATGAGTGTCAGTGGTGGTCACGTCAATCAAACTCTATCTGTGCTTTTAAAGGTTGTAACTTGTGCTCGACAAAACAAGAAATGTCCTCTGAAAAGGGCCACAAATGTAGCAAGCATTACTTATTGATCAAGTCATTATCTTTGAGGTCATTTGTATTTGGGCGGGAAAGTAAATTGCCTGTGTTTTCAGCTTTCTCTTCCCCAGCAGTGGTTTGAACTGAATTGGATTGGGGTTGACTTGGCCGTCCACTCCAGCCTCATGAATGATTGAGAGCGAATGAAGCAAGAAGCTCTCATAAATAAACACAAGTCTGCTCTTCTCACTGCTTGGACCCGAGCACGGTGTTACTGTGCAGGAAACATAAGAAGACGGGTCCCACAGTCTCCAAATTAAGCCTTTCAGACTGAGTTAATGCACTGTATATTATTACCATACGGAAGCGAACCAGCAGTGAGGCGCTGTGAGCTGGGGAGACTCTTCATGTGTGGCTCATGACAGCGAGGGAAAGAGGTAACATGCACTTTGTAACCTTGGCTAACACTTTTTTTTCTTTCCCCCATTTTTCTCTCTCAGGGAGTAGCATATATGGAGTCTGTGTACTGTGTAACCCCTTGCATACAAACACAGAGAACTGCAGAAAAAACTATAAGGGTGAGTCTTTTTCTTCAACAACATAGAATCAAGGTCTGCAGCACAAACAGGGCAAAATGCAGAATTTGAATATGCTTAGGAATTTTATAAAATCCCTAGTCCTAAGTATTAGCAATAGTAGCAAATTGCTGCTAATAAAATGCAATTATTTTGCACATGATACATGCTTGTGCTGTTAAAACATAACAATACTGTGCTGATTTGTTCAGTAGTGCTCAAAACCAGAGCCTTTTATGAGTGTGCACTGCCTATAGGAGGATCTATATGTTTATTCTCAGTTGGTGAACGAGTGTTGCCACATGATAAATTCAGTGAGTAATAGAATGATGCCTGAGAAAAAAAGACCTGCAACTTCAGGATTTCGAAAATAACATTTGGCCTCTGTGGACAGCTGGTATATTTTGTGTTTGGTTTGTAGTCTTCTAGGTTACGGCAAGTACGTGACGTTTTTAGCAGTTTTAGAGATAATCTGACTAAACTTAACTACACTTTTTGCTAACTTGAGTACATTTTCCATTAGTGTGACATTACCGCAGATATTTTGATAATAGTTTAATTTAGCAATGTAAAAACTTTGGTATCAGTGTTTTTGATGCCACACTTACAGCTGAACCACCTGAGTATTAATATTTAATACAAATTCTGTTGTTTTTGTATTTTTTGCACATTAGGATTCTGTTTTTAACTTTTGTCTTGTAGTTAGTGTAAATTGACTAAATTAGTAAAACAAATTATGACAGGAAATGTTTGTTATTACCATAGTTTGCTATGATACAGCAGTAGCCCCTGATATTATAGCAGAAAACATGTAGATATAAGACCGTGCATAGAGTTAATTAATGTTACAATGCATTTGGCAAGTGTACATGGCTGTTACAAATACATGTTGTGTTGAGTATGTTTTTGACCTTATAATGGAACTGTAATTCAGTAATACATAAATGCATGGGTATTTAGTCTATCAAAACTATGCAAATGCATTAACAAAAATATGTTGGATTTGTTGTTTGTTCATTACAAAATTGGTATGTTTAATGTTGGATTTGTTGTTTGTCTATTGAGCTTCTGTCAGATTGTCACTGTTTGTGAGTGTGTGTGTGTGTGTGTGTGTGTGTGTGTGTGTGTGTGTGTGTGTGTGTGTGTGTGTGTGTGTGTGTGTGTGTGTGTGTGTGTGTGTGTGTGTGTGTGTGTTTCTTTTCAAAGTTTCGAGCATTAGATGAAAGATGTGAAAGAAGAGAATTGAGCATAAATTATTTTAAATGGCCAATTCAAAAGATACATAATTTTGCTTGTAAACACCATCAAAAGATCTGAATTTGTGAGTCATAGCAATAGGTAATTAATTAATATGACCTCTTTTGGATATTCCTAGATGACATGAAATTTCTCAGAATTAATTAATCTCTCTCTCTCTCTCTTTTTCCCCCCTAGAGGGATGAAAGTCAATAATAGCAGGGTGTTAAATGAATATCTGTGTGGCTAGTGTTTATTAGTGATTTATGTATGTATGCATGTATGTATTTGTTTGTACATTATTAGAGATCAGGATGGCCAATGGCAGAAACTTATGTGATATAGGCTGATAAAAAAATAAAAACAAAGAAGATGAAACGTACATTACATTTAAAAGTTCATAATCATTACGTTTTTGTTTGTTTGGTAATTTTATAATTTAATTGCACTTAACTATCAATAACAAATAAGTCTGAGAACTGACATAAAACATAAAACTCATTGTTCAAAACGGCACAACAAGTGGTTGTGGTTATGCAATAGCTAATTAATTTTTTAATAGCTAACAATTTTTTTTAGTAGCTAACCTGTAAGCAATTAGCACAAGTCCAATGAAAACAACAAAACAAATGTGCGTTTTTTTATATGGTTTTCATTGGCGTTTGTTTGTCATTCTCATCCCTTTTTGGTCCCTCGGCCATGGCATTAATCGTGCTAACATGCTCCAACCACTGTGACTTTTGCCATTTTTTGTTTTGTTCTGATTTACCATTACATTCTAACTAGATTTGTGACACGGATTGTTATATGTCACAATGGCCACAAAGGTTAGCGCCATTTAGCTTTCCAAATAGCGACTGGTATTTCAGCTTTGTCTCGCACTCCTAATTCCTTTATGGGGCTGTGAGAGACCTGCAGAACACACGGCTAAATAGCAACGACTGGGGCTGCTCTGAAAGGCAGCGCGGCTTGTGGGTTTTTCCTGGCTAATATGGGACTTTGGGCAGGGAACGCGAGAACACAGCGAGGGGTGGCCCCCACAGGACAATGGCCCTAGTGTGGGGAGCGTCAGAAAGGGGGTCAAGAATCAAAATGCAGATGACATTTGCAGTCGGCAGATTGATACAGCACCATTGATTCCCGGACTGGCTGCTCATGATCTGAATTGCAAATGATGAGCGGCTTTGGCCTCGCTGCTGTCCATCGGCCGACAACGGGGCTGTTCCCACAGTGTGCAAGCCCCCTCCCTTTACCCCTCCTGAATTAGCCCTCCGCCCCCAGAGCAATGGTATGGTATCCAGGCCAGAGCCTTGTCTGTGGGGGACACAGCTAGCTCATTGTCTGCCCCACCATGGAAGCGAAGGCTGGGAGGACGCAGTAGCGCTAAGGTGCACCGAGCCCCCCACCCCACTCGCAAACCTAAAAGGGCCCCTCGACTAAAGCCAGGGAAAGAGGGAGCTTGCCTCATTTAAAACCCAATGAACGGGCTTTCTCCTTTTAAATGTGTTCCATTAGTGGGATTTGCTGGCTTTCCGGAGATTTATCTGAAAAAAAAGAAAAAGAAAAAAAAAGTCAATCAATATGCCCCATTTATTTTGAGCTGAGGTTAAACTGTTGAGATTCAAAATGGCCTTAAAGTGGTTTTATGAAACAACGGCCACTGGAAACCTTTCATTAGCTTTGAGCGATATTGAACTTTAAACTGGATTGATTTGAAGACAAGCTTTTGAATTGCTTTTCTAAACACATTGCAGCATTCAGTATTCTGCTCCATTAGCGCTAGGATAAGCTAAATCAGTTTGTGCATGTGTAAAAGGATGTAAGGAGGTCAATACTAAAGAATATTATTTGTGTTGGTCTCATTTTTGGTTTAGACTAACATTGGAAATTTAGAAACTCTACTTTTGCTTGCTATCCTACCTCTAGTTGGCTCTTTGGATTTCTCAAAGTATATGTTATTGTATTTCCTGTCGTCTGATTCTGTACAGTATAATTTCAGTGTATATAAGCTGTGTAATTTGAGTGTGTTTATGGATGTTATCCCTGCTTTTGACTGTCAGCATGTCCGCTTTGCATCTTATTCTTGCCAAGAACTGCCCACTTAGACAGGAAGAGGCCAAGTACAGTTTTGTGATTTTAAATGTGGATTTTGGGGGCTGATAAATAAATAAATTATGATACCACAAAAACAGGCTGTGTTTTATAGAATCAGAATAAGCATATGAGTGGATGTGAACAGAATTGCTATCCATTCAAAAGTAATACGTGTTGATTATTTAAATTGGTTGGGATAGTTCACACAAAAATGAAAATTCTGTCATTAATTACTCACCCTCATGTCATTACAAAACCTGTAAGTTCCTCCATTCATCTTTGGAATACAAATTAAGATATTTTGATGAAATCCAAGTGCTTTCTGACCTGCAGGCAGCAATACAACTACCATGATCAAGGCCCAGAAAGGTAGTTAGGACATCGTTAAAATAGTCCATGTGACATCAGTGGTTTAACCGTAAGTTTATGAAGCTACAAGAATACTTATTTGTGTGAAAAGAACACAAAAATTACAACTTTATTCAACAATTCATCTCTTCTGTGTCACACATGCGCTGCTCCTTGTTTAGAGATAATTTATTAAAGTCTTTATTTTCGTTTTCATTTGCGCACAAAAAGCATTCTCATTGCTTCATACTTCATTGGTTGAACCACTGATGTCACATGGACTATTTTAACAATGTCCTTACTGCATTTCTGGTCCTTGAATAAGGTAGTTCCGTTGCTGTCTATGCAGGGTCAGAAAACTCTTGGATTTCATCAAAAATATCTTAATCTGTGTTCCCAAGATGAACAAAGGTCTTACGAGTTTGGAACGGCGTGAGGCTGAGTAATTAATGATAGAATTTTCATTTTTGGGTGAATCAACCCTTTAATAGATACAACCCAGAAAACGAAAACTGCAATATACAGTTCTGCTTTTGAATGCTTCAAACTAAATTCTAAATATCTTGCAAAGAGTTAATGCCATATTGTTAAATCCATTTACTGAAAAAAATATTAATTGTTTAGATCACAATTTAATGAACACTGTTATACAGTGTTAATTCAAATGCACTGGGGTTAAATCATAATTCAAGCTATTTTTCTGTCATTAATATATTCAGTCTTTTCTCCCTCAGTGCTCCTTAGCCTTTTTCACAGTGCGTCATGGTCTTGCATTTAACTACTCTTGTCTCTTTGACCCCTGAATCTCAGCAGCTAATGTTTGCTATTCCAATCAGCAGCATTGTCCGTGCCTCTACCAAACGGTGACCCCAGGGTGGCCGACTTCAAGGCTAGCCATAGCGGCTGGCAACCCTGTGTTTGCTGTAAACACTGATTGGCAATTCATTAACCTTACAAACATTTTCCCAAGGATTTTATTTGGGGCGTAGTAACAGACCTAACTTAAGGGGGACTGAGCAAGTACTTGTGGTTTAATGGCAAACACTGGCCCAGGGAACTGATTGAAGGAGCCAGTAGAGGAAAGAGGAATATGAGTGTTGAGCCTGTGCTAACAGCTTCTGCTAAGCACCGCTTCAGGCCACAACCTCAGTCTCAAGACTTCTTGCTACAATTTATCAGAATTTTGGGGGTAAATAGAGCACTGGCTTACCTAGTTTTGGATATACTATATAATCTTGTTCTTGAGCAGTTCTTCTTGAGATAGCTTTTGATGTTATACAGCTAATATCGCTAAAGGCAGTGTCCCTCGGTCCACCTTGAAACAAACAGCATTAACATGGACTATTTTAACAATGTCCTTACTATGTATCTGGGCCTGGGAAAATATCAGTTACATTGCTGTTTATGGAGGGTCAGAATGCTCTCGGATTTAATACAAAATTATGTTAATGTGTGTTTCTAAGATGAAAAAAGGTCTTACAGGTTTAGAACTATATATGGGTGAGTAATTATTGACAGGATTTTCATTGGGTGAACTATTAATTTAACGCTATCGGGTAGGTTTAGGGTTGGGTTTGGTGTAGGGGTGTGTGCTATTTTCCAACACGATAAAGCGTTAACCTTTTTGCAGCATTACCCGACATTTCGATTCTGAACCTTTGCAATACATAACTGAAGCATCATAATAAAAATGCAGCAATACATGCCTGTACCAATGTAATAAAAAAGTGGCCACTGTCACATATTGAAAGCGCGTTTTAGTACCACTTACTGGACATTTCACTTTGAAATTTCCACAAAACATGCATTAATGCATGTAATTTTGTTGTTGGCAGACATTTTGCCAAAATCACACATGTTCAGTGAGCCTGGGTTGGATAGTTAAAATGATTTCCCAAAATAAATTAAGAGTTAAAAGAAACAAATTCTGAAAATGTACTGTTCTTTGTTGTAATGCGTTTGCCTCCAGCTACATTGTGTGTGGCTTTTTCTCTTTGATAGACGGCACCTAGCCCTTGATGTCATTATTAGTTATTAACAGTCTTTGAAACTGTGTGTAAAATTATAATTGAAATGCCACCATTTATATGCAGTTAAAGGGTAAGTTCACACAAAAATAAAAATTAGCCTGTGTTTTACTCACCCTCAAGCAATCCTAGGTGTATATGACTTTCTTCTTTCAGACGAATCCAATCGAAGTTATATTAAAAATTGTCCTGGCTATTCCAAGCTGTCACAGTGCACACAAGAGGGATGAACGAGGAACATGGGACGAGGATATAACTCAAAATTAGAGTATTTAATGTACAGAAACAAGGCAGGGCAGGACAAGGCAAGGCTGACACCAACAGGAACACCGGGGAGTAACGAGTAGACCAGACGAAATCATACTGAATAGACAGGACTATAAATACACAGGATAATCATAGATAATGAGACAAACACAGCTGGATGAGAATGAACTGATAATCACATTTAAGGATAGGAAACAAACCAAATATGGAAACAAGAGGCGGGAACACCTGACATACACGACAGAGGACTGACATAACTCCCCCCTCCCAGAAGGCGCGACCCGCGCCGTAAGATTTCCACCGGGGAGGGGAGGTGGGCACTCAGGAGGCCCCTCAGGACCTACACGGACAGGATACAGGACGGGGACCTCCAGAGCGGAACAGACAGATGGAGGCCAATGTGTGTGGTCTTCGTGGCCTTGGCCTCGGTCCCCTCGGCCCGGCCACCATGGGGCAGCTAGGGTGTATCAGGAGCCCTGTATTAGTCTAAGCTCGGATGCTGAGGCTTTGTTTGGGCATGACGAGTAATCAGGGGCCCTCCCAGGGTCCCTCAGCAACCACTTCCACTTTCGAGACAAGGACGCACAACCGCGGCCACAACAAGAGGAGCCGCCTGCCCCAGACGTGTCTCTGAGGACATGACCGACAAGATAAATTAAAACTGTTCCTGAGGGCAAGACAAGACTTAAAAAACGACACTCCTGGCCGTGACATGTGGACTGGATCCATGGGACCTGGGAACGGCACTCCTGGCCGAAATTAGGGAACTGGATCCACGGTAAAATAAAAAAGCGTGCGCATCCATAATAAAACGTGCCTCACCGGGGCTGGGCCGTGAATAAAGGCCTCCTGTAGAGAATCCATCTGTTTTTGAAAGAAAAATATCCATATTTCAAACGTCATAAACATTTTATCTCCCTTCTGATGACTGTCATACATGCAAGACGTTCCGGCGGATGATGTAGAACATATGCGTCGTACGCGCGTGCCTCTGATATATGCTAGTCTCAAGAGTTTGTTTACAGGATCAAAATAAGCAAAGTTTCCTTACTTTAGTAAAGGAAAACCAGTCTCCTCTTGGTTTATATCGAAATCCTTCGACATTTTTCTTTACAAATCCTTTTTGGCTTATTATTTTTCAGAATTGAAATATTATTAATAATCCTTGGAATCTAATTAAAGACATATCAGGGAATATTGTGCCATAAACTTAATCTCAACTGTGTTGAATAGCTTGCCAGATTTACCCTGCCAAAATATAGCTGAAATATGTATTTGAGCTCTGTGCAAAAGCATCCATTAAATGACACTTAGGACTCTATTAAAAGCTATTGTGCGGTATGTTTTCTGTGGCATTCTTGACAATAATCCCTCCACAATACTCAATGTAATGTCATCCATCCATCACTAAGAGGATCTCACGACAAACTCCAGACTTGTGACAGAGCCCCATCTTCACGTTGAACATGTAAGTGACAGCAAGGCGCAGAAAATCGACCTAGCCCCGGCACTGTCATGGCCTGGGCAAGAGTGAATGACATAGGCCTAAGCCCAAAGCGCATTACACCATCTTACCGGAGTACCTCTGGCTACTAATAGAGAGCGATGGAACATATCCCCCATGCAATAATAACAGGCAAGGATCGGGGGAGAAGCCCCTTTGAGGTCTGTCACCGGCTTTGACAGGAGCCCTAAATTTAATCCTACAAACCTGCTGGGTTGCAGAGAATCTAAGCAGCGGGAAAGCCACCCATCACATCGAGCAACCCGTCTGACTTTCAAACGACCTGTCACAAAAAGCTTTAAAGCTGATGACAAATTCATTTCACACCGTTGCACCTGGGAGGCTGATGATTGTTCAGGTGAAATACGTACAAGGCTAATCTATGATGTAATTATTCCTGATTTCAAAGAACCATATGATGAAGTCGGCAATACGTTCTCTGTAAATTGCAAGTAGTGATTGATAGACAAACCAGTCAGTTGATAAACAAGACTAGCTTTGAATGTTGGCTTGACAAAGTCTTGTCTGAAGCTATAGAGACAAATCCATAAATGTGATTGCTAATGTATTCTGGGGCATTGACAGGTAGACAAAGTCAGAAAAGCCTACTGTGCCAGATCTGAGTTTGTTTGGTGTAAATTGACTCCAGGTTGAATCAAAGTACAAGATTATTTAAAGATACATGTTTGTTTGTCCAATATGGGGAAAAATAAGTCTGATCAGTTAGAAAAGATGGCAAGTTGAAACAAACTGAAAGACTGTGCTAAGTTTGGATAAATGTTGCTCAAAAGTTGGCTTGAAATCAGGAAAGGGTTTTGAACCACTAAACCAAGTTTGCACAATGCCAGTTTGTTGGCTTTGTCAAGCCAGCATAATCAATGGTAATGTGCAAATCAATCTATAATCAATTTACTTTGCTCGACCAACAGGGGTTTGCTCTATTTTTCCTTTCCAATGAGGCAGAGTTGGCCATTCCGAGGCAGTTTGATATCAGTTGATTATGCGGCGACATCTTTGAAACAGCGTAGGATAGCAAGGAAAACTGATTTTCCATTTGAGTGGAGAGTGGATTGCAGTGCTGGGCTGACCGGCCTGCAGGGAAGCTGCTCTCTCCTCACCGCAGTGGCTCATGCGTCTCCCTCCTCCTCTTAATGTGTGTGCCATGCTAATCGTTTGGTAGTCTGACATCTGGAAACCTCCCAGTGGAGGGCAAAATCGCTCAAGCCTTTTACGCCAAGATTCCCCCAATATTTGAAGTTGTCACACCTAATCTATATAAATGAAATGTATTCAAATAAGTGCCCCCCCCCATTTCTATCCGACTGACTGTGACTGGGTAAAGCAGTCAGAAGTGTGTTATAGCACCTATGGCCCTTGTGAACCGTGGTGTCCTCTCATCTCAGTCTACCTGATTTCCATATTCAAGGTAAAAAAGGCAGAAAGAAAAACCTGACAGCATTTAATAGGCACTTTATGCAAACAACTTTTTGTTGGCATAACACATTTTTAAGTCCCCAACAAGAACTGTGAAATTTTTCAATAAGTCTTTTTGCCCCCCCCCTCCCCTTATTTCCCCCCGTGTTTGTGAATGTACCTCGGGCATTAAAATTTAATATGAATAATGTATGTATCTTCTGTTACATTCTTTATAAGATTTTGGCAGTCAGTCCATCTTTCCGAGCTTTCAATCATGGGCCCCCTGGGGTCTTGTGGGATACCTGCTCTTTGAAGCCATCTGAGGAGCCGGAGAGAGTGGGGACTGCTGGGAAGAAGGAAAAATCTCACTGCTGATTTATTACATTCCACTAGAATGCCGCCACTATTTAAACGGCAATTGGAGGTGCATTATGCAGACAGGACCCCTATTGAAAGATAGGGAAAATATTATACCACAAGTGAATACATGTGACGTTTTGTATGTGTATATTTTATAACATTAACTTTGCAATTTAGTCTTTAAGATGTTTAAATGCAATGGAATGTTTTCCACCAACCAGGCAACAAATCTGTTCATCTACGAGAGCAACTCTCTTATGGTTTTGAAAACAACATTACTCATTATGATATGAATATTTTTAGATCTCAAAGAACTTAAGGTGAAAGGAGTAGTTCACCAACATACAAAAAAATCTAATAATTTACTTACCCGCATGTTGATCCAAACCCATATGGTTTTATTCCGTCTGTGGTCGACAGACAACAAGAAGATCAGCAGATCCTTCGTGCAATTTTCCTTACATACCATGAATATGACCTCAAGATTCATGAAAGTAAAACATCATAAAAGTAATCCATGTGACTTAAGAACTCTGTCTACTGAAGTCATAGCTTTGTATGCGGAATAGACTGAAATTTTAGTTGCTATTTGATGTAGATTTTGGTACCATTTTAGTTTATGGACCATTTCTCGCTATTTATTAGTTGCTTATTAGCATGCATATTAGTAGTGAATTGGCTGTTTATTAGTACGTACTGTATAAAGCACATATCAATGCCTTATTCTGCATGACCATAGTTTAGATCACTTTAATTCTACCCCATACTTAAATTTAAAAACTACTTTACTAGCTATTAATAAGCAGCAAATTAGGAGTTTTTGGCAAAAGTCATTTTTAAAAGTTACTACTAAATAGTGAGAATTGGTCCTCAAAGTAAAGTATGATCATACTCACAACCCCCCCCCCCCAGTCACATTACACAAGAACCAATGCAAATTTAAGTCACAGAACAAAGAAAAAAAAATAGTGTATGGTTTCAGAAAATATAATGCACAAGCATGGACTACTATGATTTTGGAGGTTGTTTGTTTCTGGTCACTATGATTTTGTTGCATAAAGAATAACACTTTAAACAAACGTGTAAACTTTTTGGGGGATTTGTGTTAATAGACATAATTAAGTAATATGGAAAATGCATGGGGATGAGTAATTGACAAATGTTCAATTTGAATGAATCATTTAAGTAGAATATGCAAACACATTGCCTCAACTAAAATATTTTGCCTCATGTTCCACTGCACCTTCTCTTCCATCCTTCAATACCCTCCCAATTTCCATGAACATTCATGAAAAAACACTTTTCTTCAAGTGAAGGAGATTAAGCCTACTTCTACAACAGCTTTGAGTAGTTGAAGTTTTGTGTCATTAATTGTAGTTCTTTGCTTTCACTTGAGAAGCCAACAGTTCTTACTATTAATTGGAAAGCTGTCCCCTGTCCTCCAATTACTCTGCATGTGTGCTAAAGAAGCACTTCAAAGACTGTAAAATTAAAGTCGCAACAAGCTCCGCTCGCCATGAGTTAAAGCATGCCTGTGCGTTCTGCATGTCTGAGCAGGATTTGCATGTATAGTAGAATCACAGTGGCTTATCTTAAACGCCCCTGTCTGAGTTCAACCCATCTGCACATCTGACTTACTGCTGTCCATGTATGAAGAAAAATAATCAGTCTCATCGCTTCTCTTAACACCTCTGCCTATTCAACATTTATCCACATTCATGTTTACATTTGGAAGACTTTTAGATATAGTTTTTTAATCAAGGTTTGTCGAGGTGAAAGGTAAAAAAGACTGACACAGACATAACCCTGACAGGATGCCACATGCACTGAATTATGTAACCTGATATAGTGAATGATATATCCAGTGTTGTGGAGTAGAGAACTGCATGTAGCGACGCCACTAGCTTAACTACACTGCATTTGACAAAACAGCTCTACTTTTAAATAGGGTATTTTTTACAGTAGTAAACTATTTGTTCAACCAAGTAGTGTACTTGTTTACAGTATGAACTAGCTATTCCCCATTACAAATGGTTCACTTTTTTGAGTTTAATTGGCAAGCTAAGCAATTCAAAGCAGTTTGAAACTCAGATCAAGTCATTCAGACTGTTTTCTCAAGGACTGGATTATTTTAAGCTTTCAAAGTAGTTGAAAGCTTAAAAGTATTAGTATCTTCATTTGGAAAGCAACAGTTTTAAAGTAGACACTGAATATATCCTGGGATTGCCTTTCAACCACAACCTCCAAAACAACCCTTTGCTTTCATGTAGCGTCTGATTCTGTGTAATTAATATTTATTGAATCTATAAGAGTAGGCAACATGCTCCTCATTATTGAATGTGTCATTCACCTCAAGAAGCAGTCATGTGACCATTGATTCCTGTTTCTATTGGTGTGACACTTCAAAAGATGCCTCACAACTTGAGCAAAGTGGGTTTCTCCTTTCTTTTATGACCGACATCCTCCCCCACCCTTTTGAAAGCATCAAACACACCTCGATCAAACATCAAAACTTCAAACAAGGTGTCATCCAGCGTCTAGCGCTATTTGATGTGGAGAAGGTAATAATGCATATTACATATATGGTCAATATATTTGAGTGCTATATATCTAATTGAATGGCCTGTGCTGTGATTGTCACCAACAAAGCACATCTTGAATAATTAAGATAGTTGTGTCCGTTTGACTAATACACCTTGAATGGGACAATGTTTAATCATACATTTCAAACTAATTAGTTTATTTTAAGGCTACTGTGTGGATTGTTTTAGATTACATTTAGTATGGAGTACAATCCAAATATGCTAATCGAAGTACATTGATCATTTAATTTCAAAGGCTTATGTGGGAGTTAAAATACATTTCTTAAACAAGTTAAGACGTGGCAGAACTAGTTTTTAATGGATGCTTGTTAAGAACCTTTCATTTTAAAATAACATATTCAACTTTTTGTTGTTGTTGTTGTTGTTGTTGAACTTCCAGTAAATGTATTCAGTATCACCACGATTTTGGTGATACTTCCTACCCCTTGCTTGTGGTGAGTACAAAATTTCAACACTGCAGTAGTTGTGCTTGAGCATCCGTCTAGCCAAGTTGAGGTTGACCACTAACACTTATTGCTTTACACTTTTAAAACAACTCATCAACCAGCTGCCTGTTTACACAGGAAATCAATTACTTTAGAGCTCAGTCAAATTCCCATCCCACTTCATGGTGAAGCTTGTCTATTTGAGCAGAATTGGCTCCAGCCTTCTCTGGTTTCACCCTGAGTCTTACCCTGAAGTCTCGGGCTTCGAATTGGACCCGAGTGACATTGACCGAGCTGCATCTTTCTGAAGACCAATTTGCCGCACTCCCAGAGGACTCAGAGCTTGTGTTGTTCTTGGCACCATTCACCTCTCCCAACCAACAAATCCTGCCTTTTCCAGACCAGTTGGCTCAGAGAGCCACCAGAGGGATGAAGGGAAGACTTGGAGGGGTGTGGATAGAGACTGTGTTTGTGTGTGTGTGCGGGGAGACGGGGGATACAGCCACAGGGCTGGAGCGAGATATTGTATGCTTGTGTATTCAGCCGAAAGGTTTGCGGCCAGCTGCTTAAGGATTTTCTGTGGAGTCAAGATTACCCAGAGTCAATAAAGAGACGTGCAGGAGAGCTGGCTCTTTCTTCCCCTTGTGCATCTTAATTCTGCCTAAAAAAACAATAAGACGTTCTGTCTAAAAGGAAGACGTGATTTCTTTTTTTTCTCTCGTCCCCTTTCTAAACCAGATTTAACTGCAAGTGGAGGGAGACGGACAGAAGGGAAGCCAAAAGCAATGTGTTTTTTAAAAGTCACAGACCTCAGAAGAAACTGGCCATTCAGAGTGGCCATTCACTGCTGCTTTCTGGGTTGTATTTCCCAGCTTGCTCTGCTCTGAATGGTTTTCTCACAGAAATGTCCTAGCAATAGTCCCCAATCCGTCTCTCCCATTCAGGCAGGGAAGCTCAGAAAAAATGTGTCTACAACTCGCCAAATGAGCAAGTCACTATCCTGCCAATTTAAGTGTGCATAAATTTAATAATTTAGAAGATGATTCACTTTTTAAGGGATATCAAGCATAAAACTGTTCTTCTCAAAGTGCATTATGTGATTGTCTTCTCTGTGAAGGATACATATTGCACTGCTTTGAATGTGGCCAAAACATGGTTAAAGCATTTTGGAACAGCCATTGAGTTAAGAGTGCACTTATTATGCCTTAAAGGGCTCTTTGGATGCAAAATTCACTTTACAAGTTGTTTGAATATAAATGTGTGTTGAAAGTGTATGTACTCATCCATCCTATTATGACAAAATCTACCCTGTTTTTTTTAAATCCCTATTTTAAAATCCCCTTTCTCAAATCAGGCTGTTCTGAGATTCCTGTCAGAATGACGTAGTTCTGTACAGGCCCCTCCCACGATAGTAAGATTGACAAGGCCGTCTTACCTTAGACCCGCCGTGAGTGAACTGAGAGCTGTCCGCCATCTCTGTCAACTCTGGTTCAGGGGAAGTCAAGATGTCTCCGATTAAGCGATTGAGGTATTTTGATGTTGGATGTAATAATGAATATAACAGGCGTTCTCTACTCCGCTGAAGACGCAGAGGATTAATGTTACTTTACGACTTTTTTGATTCATCTTGTGGAAAATGAGCACTTCTAACTTCAATATTACTTTTTTATTATTTAAAATGCTCTGTTGTAGCAATTGCTTCTATATTATCTGGAAATAATTGACATCGACTTAATGTTCTTAAAGAAGTCATAAAAAACTTTTAGTGCAAATCCATTCATTCATGAGACCACCAATGTACATATACAATAAATCTAAACATTATTCAAATAATATCTACTCAAGCACTTCTAACTTCAATATTACATTTTTATTATTTAAATGATGGCTCTTACAATTGTTTTAGTCAGAGCCTATTTTAAATAAAAATGTATTCAAGTTGTAATTCATATTCCTTAGCTGTTCACATGAAGAAATGGAAAAGTTATTGCATTTTGAATATCTTCCTCGTAGTATTAATAGTTTATCCTTTTTATTCAAAAAATATTTGTTTGTCATATTTTCTAGTTTAATATCTTAAAACAAGATGAACTGAGAACAACACACAATTTAAACTAAGGGGTATTTTTGATTCCCAGTCCATACTTTGAAAATTATACCCTGTGCTAGTGTTTTAAACAAATAAAACGTGATGCGTTTACTAAGGGGTATTTATGTATTTTATAAACTTATCGTATGGCAGAACAGTATGCTTGTGGATGCATTTAAATATATTGGTTAATATCATTTATTGATATGTATGTAACATGTTTTTCACTATCTGTGATGCACATCCCAGGCCTTATTGAGGACATTTTATAAGTGCATGAAGATGAAAAAAGTTTGTCTTTGTATAAATACCTGCTAAACCTTTCTTTATCAACCAGCGTCACCAAATCAAATCCAATCCAGTCAATTTAATTTTAATCCAGGCCTATATTTCACATAAAATATCCTGCTTTGCTTGGAAGTACAATTATTGATCTAAAAAAAGTTGCTAATGCAGCTTCATGTTGACTTTAACTTTGTTTCTCTAAATGATACATAACTTAGTCATAGACAAGACGTTCCCCCATGCCCTCCATTGTCAAATAGTGACCTTCCTCCATGTTTTTACAGCATGCCTTCAAGAAGGAATTTCAGATTGTGCCATTTTGCCTGACCTCTTCTCTTGGGCCAGTTGAAAGACTTGTCAATGCTTTTGTAGGAACACCTGTGCTTGATGCCTCGACAAGGTACAAAGATCGCATTTCAGCCTCTGTGCCCTCCCTTAACCGAAGGTGCCTTTTCCCAGTTTCAAGAGAATGCAAGCACCAAAAGAAAAGGCCTGCCATCAAAGACCTTTTTCATGGACGGATAATTGCATTTGCCTTCATTTTTTGGCAAGCCCATTATGTTTACCATTCTCACCAAAAAAATTAAAAATAAAATCACAAAACCTGGGGAATCTTACCCCCTCTCCTTTTAGGACGTCGACGAGGAGATCAAACCGATCCAGGCTAAGGAAAACCCCTCCTCAAATTCTTATTTACCAATCACTCTCAGCTTTAATAAAGCTCTAAGCTATGCCAACAAACACAGACCAAGAGAAGAAGGAACAGAAAGCGAGAAAGAGAGTGCGAGAGGTCACGCCAAAACCGCTAAGTGTTTGTTCTTCTCCCGCGAGGAAATCTGGGAAAGCCGAAAATATCCCAGAGGCTCCCACTGTTATTGTAAGGCTGGAGGTGGGTGATGCTCTAACCCAGGAGGGGCACTCGTGGAATGGGAATGGAGGGCTTTGTTTGGATAATTTACTGAAGTACAGCCACTCCTGCTTTCTACTCTTACCCTAGGCTTTGTTTTCTTTTTCTTTTTTTTCCCTTCAAGAGGCCCTCGCAGATGGCAAAAAAAAAAAAGACATAACCGCTGTGTAAAACATCCATTAATCCTCTTTCCACATGTTTGAAAAGACCGGACCTGACAGTAAGGTAATTCCAATGAGTCTGGAGGTGAAGAAGAAGAGGGTTGTAGGTGATTTAGTGTGAAAACAGATCAGGCCCCTGTAACAATAAAATCACAATAGAAAATATCTGAATGCTCAGCACTGCCAGGTGACGTAATGGGCGTAATCTCATGTGACCCAACACATATTTCCAGTGGAGGTGTAATGGCCATACGGTTCCAGGCTGTACGACATGTCTGCAGATTTGGGTTGTACATTTTCAAGGATGCATTGAACTGACTAACTCAAACATTTTGGTTAGGGAGTTATCTAAATGAATAGCCCTATTAACTTTTGCAATTATTTAAGCCTTAACACTTAGCATAACCATTCAAACGTCATAAGTGTTCTGTTTTTTTTTCTTATAGAACATGCTGTTTTTCCTAGAAATGCCCTGGCCAGGATTTCTAAAATGCCCAAAAAGGCCGATTTTTGATTTGTTTTCTTATTGATGTATTCTCTACAGTCCCTATACATTATGCTTGCATGCATTTGCATTGCTTTGACTGTTATCGATAGATCCCACCTTCTCGCATGCCACAGTTGGTTGATTATGTACAATGCCTGCACACTAGTGTCATTAGCAAAACCGAAGCCTGGACATTTTAGGCAATTGAGAAATGTAATAAAGTATGTTATATATGTTCTATATCATCTCTTTAGAAAATCTTCTGTTACTTGGTCTTATTTGCATAAAAAATGGTAAAACTGCTTTAGAAAGGTCTCAGCTTCAATATTTGACCACTGTTTTACATAGAGTATAACAGTATAACATGTTTTAATATATTTTGTGACCATCAAAATTAACATAAAAAATAGACCTCGTACACTGTTCTGATAGTAGTTGGACTAGTTCACTAGTTCTTTGTAATCATAATAAAGATCATAATCAGGATTAGGGGTCTGTCTTCAGGTGTCAAGTTCCTGTTTTTATTGCCTATATAAACACTCTGTGCCTGCTTTCTTGTGGCAATCGGATGTTTTGTTCAAGGAAGACGAAATGCTAATATCCAGTTTTTCCTCTCACTTATTTCTATAGCAAGATCTAGCCATTTTTGGGGAATCTTGACTACTCAAAAAAGTCATCCTTAAATAATGACATCAATGGAAACTCTAGTTCTTAATAATCTTTAGTGACAATTCATATATTTCATAGATCTGAAAATCTAATAGTAATACTTTACTTCAAATACATTTACTATTTGTTTTGTTGTTGTTCTTGTATTTAATTGCTTCTCTTTCATTCTTCTATTGACATCACACTTTTTTATGTTTGTGTTATTTCTATGGAGACAATTTATGACAATAGAGGAAGACTTTCTATACATCTAAACCAACATGTACGAGAGGCAGGGCCCATGCATGATGATAATGAATAGACCTGTGTGTACCTGCATCACAGCTCATTCACCACAAGACTAACACGAAAACATGCTTTTCCAGACAGAGATTTAGTAAAACAAAGAAAGCTGGAAGAATGGAAAAGAGGGGAGTTTCTACCGTAAGCTTTTACCAATGAGGTTGCCAGTTTGCCTGCCATGACAACACACAGAATGGCAGCTTGGTTTGCAGTGAAAGGCCTGGTTCTGTGGTCTCCTGCCTGAACACAGTGACATTCAAATACTGGTTTAGGGCTCTTTAAATAACCAGCTGTGGTAGGTACAGCAGGACTTCCAGGAACTCTCAGAGCAAGTCCACTTACTGGGAAAGAGCTCCACATTTCCAGCTTGTGCAGCTCTGTCCAGGAAGAGTGACAGTCGTTATTCAGACGAGAAGGTGAAGAGATGATTTCTTGTTTGTGATCACAACTGCTGAGCCCTGTTGGACCACTGGTCGCTTAAAAGCCGATGTGTGTATTTAGGCCTGGAACCTCCTGTTGACAGCTGGACCTGACTCATGCTTCAGTTTATTTCAGTATTATTTATCTGTTTGTGAATCGTATTTGCATACTGCATATCAAATAGCGAGGCTAAGGAATGCTCTGTGAATAGATAACCCTTCTCAAAAATACTTCGGTTGTTTTTTAACATTTCTTTTTATAGTTGGGAGAGTTGTTTTATTTTTTATTTTGCACAGCATTGCTTATGCAAGCAAATCTACATTGGACAGAGCTAAATTCTTACTTTATTTGTTGTTGAAGAAAATGTTTCCTGGGTGGTTTCTAGAGAATGGTTGTCTCTATGATATTCTGGTCTCCAGATGATTCTGCTCCCTCCTTCGTTCTTGGTCTAAGTGATTCTTCTCGGAAAATAATAACAAGCCCCATGAGCTGAGGTATTATTATTTTCTGTAGAACAAATGGTGTATATATACATTAATAAAGAAAGAAAGAAAGAAATGTGTATTTTTTTAATTGAAATATCCTTAAAGCAAGATTAATTTAGGTAAAATTGTACAACAAGCAATGCTAGTTATATTGTAGATAAAAAAATGTAGCCCAATACTAATTCCAATTTACATGACCACAATTCTTGTTAGTAACGTAATCCATTACATTCAAAATTTCAAATAATATAATCAGACTACTTTGTTTGTCACATTGGTTTAAATAGGATAATCTTGTATCATCTTCATATAAAAATACAAAGAGAAGGAAATACATTCAATTTGTTATTAACAACATGAAGTGCATTCATTTAGTCAGGTTTCCCAAATTGCGATTCGTGATTTTAATGAAAAAGTAATAATTAAATCATAAAGATAAAATTGTTGTTGTTTTTTTCTTATTACAACAAGAATACAAAGCTTAATAAATATATAAAATATTAAACCTGTTTATCTGCTTGTCATCTGACCATGTGAATAATATGTAATCATTAAAAAAGTAACTGTAGTCTGATTACGAGTATTTTAAATTCTAATACAGTATAATCTAATTACAAGCACTTAATTTGTGGAATCATAATCCAGATTACATGTAATCAGTTTACTACCCAACACTGAAAAATGTAAAATAAGATTTTATCCAGATTTTATTTTTCCTTAACCTCACTAAATTGTACTAGATTTGACAGGAAAATTATTTCTGTGAAGATATTTGGATATGTATACTGAGAAAAGACAAATAACTTATGTGTGGTATTAGCAATGTTACTAGAGATGTTTGTTTTAGCAGATGCTAATAAATGTAACAAAGTAATGGAACTAAAGATGCGGAAAGTGTTTGGCAAACACAGCATATTTCCACCCCAGTGTCTTCCTATAGACGGTTTCAACGGCAACAACATAAACAAACGGTACTGCGCATGCGCGTGTTTGTGGCCCTAACTTAACTTCCGGTAGGCGTACAAATAGAATCAATAACAACAGCTAAGTCCCTCTGGAGCAGATTTTTTATAACAAGCTAAATATGTTTGCTTCGTAAATCAGACGGACTGAGATGCAGCAATAACTACTTGGACGGACTTATTAAAATGCAATAACTACTTCCGCCAGCAGGAGACGCTTAAAAGCGGGAGAAATAACGATAACGTTAGAGGTTTGCGACCGGACGGCTGTAAATGTTTGCTTTATCGGGCATATAACATGCAAGATGAAATTAAAATGACAAGATCAAACATTTTCTAAAGACAGTGTTCCTTCAGAAATACAGTGATATAAAAACACCTGCGCCTCATTTTGATTTCTAAACGTGCATTACGTGCTCATGTTATTCAACAAAGCCTTTTGGTTTTGATATTATGGTGGGTCGCCACAAATAAATAAATGTATGTATGTGAAACACATCCCACAGCACAACAACCTGAGCCCAACTTCATTACTAATCACTTTAACTGTGTTTGTAGCCGGCGCCACTAACCAGCCCGATATACAAACACAGACTGGAAGTTAACTTCGGTCCGGGCACGTGCGCACGATGAAACCGTCTATAAGGTTCTCCTGAGCCATGTAAATAACTCAGAGAGAATGCACTTTAGCAACACGGCCATTTAATTTATGACTGGTTTTCGCTGACGTCTTTATAGTGCAGAAAATCCACATATAGGCATGGAATTTCCTGTGTGTGGAGGACGTAAGTGAAAATGAAGAGTGTAGTGGGCAAATTGTGGACAGCTGCATCAAGCGGAGCGACGAACGGCCGACTGAGGTAATTTAATTTGTGAGTGAGGGTGATGCGACCTTTCACGCTGAGGGAACGGGTGGGTGGTCAAGATGACGCTGGCCTCAGCCATGAAATTAAAAAGTAAACGCAACAGGATCATGTGAAAGAAGAGACACCGAATATTAAGGACAGGATGCCTACCCCCATTCGCACACACCGGCTCTATGAATTGTATGAGCGCTTGCAGTTGAATTATAGATGTGTTTTGGCAGGGTGAGTGACTGGCAGTGAGATCTTGAGACCTCAGGTTTCAGCAATGAGCATTTATTTAAGGCTCAAGAGTGTCTACGATTGGTCACCCCCTCATGTTTTCCCCCTATATAGAAATATATGTGTCCACAGGATTGCACTACATTCTCTTATTTGTCAGAAATGCTTCAAGTCCCAGTATCCCCTCAGTGCTGAACTGCAGGGCTCCAGGGAGCGGTGATATGGCCATTTCTCCTCAACTCAGGTTGTCAATCATCCCGACTGTGTTAGTTGCTGTTAGAATTATGTATGCTGATGCAATCACTATCTAGATAATGTTCACTGCAGAGTGCCATCTGTGTAAGGGTATGTGAACTACAGATAAAAAGGGCCTGATGCTTTGTCAATTACTAGTGGATTGATCTGAATCCTTTGTTTTGACTGTGTATTTCCAAACCAGTTGCTTTTAACAGTTTTGTACCATGAATACATTTTGTAAAATAAAACAAAATATATACCGTATATTAGTATGCTTACTCAGCTATACCAAGATGACCTGTCAAATATAATATATCAGGATGTTGACAAATTAAATAAAATTGGACTTACCTTTGTTGCTGAATGGAGAATTGTCCTGCTGTGATGTTCAGAGAATATGTTCAATATCAGGCTGCCAAAGTTAACATGTTAATTATGAATATTAATTAACAAACTCGCTGATAAACCACTATAGTATGATGCATTGTTGTGGAAACAAACCAGCTAGTCAGGACTATTTCCCAAACACGGTCGCTTGTGAATGTTCGTTTGAACTGTGGTTTCGTGAAACACTGAAAAATTGAACTATGTTGGTAACAATCGAACTTACGACCATAGTTGGCTAACGATGTTTATGGGAAACGCAATCCAGGTCGGGATGCTTAAACAAAAAACAATGTTTTGAACATGCCAATCAACATCACACTTATAGTCAATTTTGATTTCAATGATTAATGAGAAGTGTAATTCTTGGTGATTATTTAAAATTAAGAGTTCGAAATTATATGGTACACATATTAAAACTTCTCAATTTAATAAAAGCTCATCAGACAGCTGTAAATATGTACAGTCTGTAAATATGTACTGTCCATATGTAATTATTTTATTTTTGTTTGCACTGTCTGGAGCACGCTCGTAAGAATTTCACTCACCAAGGCACTTGTGCTGTGGTGATGTGACAATAAAAGTGATTTGATTTGATTTGATTTGAGCTGGAATATATTATAGCTGCGTTATATGACAAAATAATAACACTTCTTATATTGTCAGAATCTTGCAGAGTTTAACATATACATTGAGGCCTTAATAAGGCCACTTCAGCCAGTCCTTTATTCCCATCAGCCATTTCTGTTCCAGATATTCCACCTAATTTAAAGGTGCTGTGTGTAATTTTATTTGAAGTTACATTACTGTCTTCTATCCGAGTTTAGCATGCAAAGACAATTTAAGCAACCCATTCATACATTTTCAATATTGCTCTATTTGTTTTTGTTGACTGACATAGCAACACTGGCTCTACCAATGGTGTTTGTTTGGAGGTGGGGCTAACTGTTTGTCCCACCAATAGCTGACAGGCAGAATGTTTGGGGAAACTATTTGTAAACAGTCTTTATAAGCAATACTCTGGCTTTTTGAATCTGCCAATCAGCCTGACACAGCAACAGCTCAACTAATCGTGTGAGTTTAGAGCAGGGTCTTTCTGTTTTCTGACCAATGGCAGACTGGGAAAGTTATTGCAGGGGTGGAAAGAGCCACCGGTGGCGCATACAGTACATTAAACTCTTCACTTTTAAATTCTGAGAATATTCATATTCAATTATATTCTGTC
The DNA here is from genome assembly GCA_027422405.1 of Ptychobarbus kaznakovi. NCBI lineage: Eukaryota > Metazoa > Chordata > Actinopteri > Cypriniformes > Cyprinidae > Ptychobarbus > Ptychobarbus kaznakovi. Next base: position 17,980,682 of record CM049814.1, read on the forward strand.
CCTGAATAGAGCTATATAAAAAAGAAACGTCATTAAGTCTGTGATTAGCCTTGCAATTCCTCCAGTGTCCCTTCATCTGGTGGAGATATTGCATAAGCATTCAAATTTGAGAGGAAGTCATTATGAAGTCTGTTAAATTTCACCCCTACCACATTCACTGCACTTTTATTCATATCGCAAAGCTGCATATTTTCCTTATGACTAGGAGACCTGTGACTCTACCTAACGCGTGAATTATATAACGCTTGGCCTGTTCCATACATGGCTTCACTGGAAACAAAGGGGCAATTATTTTAGGGGTGCGGTAATTTGTACGAGCTGCCAGCAGTGCAGGATAGTTGGGCTTGCTAGAACGACTCTCCTCTCTCGCTCCCTTCGTTCGCACCATGAAATGGAAATTTACATTCACTTAGAGGTGCCGGGGAGCTCTGCTGCAGACAGCTGTATATTTAATGAGAGCAGAGAGGTTTAATTACATCTGTTTTAAACAGGCAAGTCTTCTGCTCTGCGATGACAAGGGAACCAGTGCGCAAAGAGCTGGAGGAGGAAAAAGGCGGCAGATGATTTCTCCTCGTTCCCTGAAGCTGCAGCGGAGTACAGCAGGCACTTTGGCTGCAATTATTCCAAATTTATTCCTCTGCTGTTTTTACATAGAAAAGCAGAGCAACCTTGCAGAAGAAAGGGAAATAGTAAGCATTAGTTGTGTCAGGGAAAGAAAACAACATCATTGTCATTGTCTCCTGATACTTGTCACAATTTCTACTAAGTTATCTTTAAAAAAAAGTATTTTTATATTGGTTGCTTAATGGATGGTTTGTGTTTAAGCACATTAATAAACATGCATTGTTTTCACTTTACTGTACTCTTTTGATGAGTTGAAGACAAGTAGGCCAACAGTGACTCACTAGGCTTGGTTGAATGATGGTACTTTATATACTGTAGTTACTGTGCATTGGTAGAAAGGTGTCAATCTGTAGGTATGTTTATTCAGCACAATATATATTTGTTGATATCAGAACTGCTTTATGTTATTTACATGTGAAAGCGACAACATGCAGCAAATGCAAAAATACAATAGAACCAAAACACCTCAAGACGAGAAATGACTTGTTATTAGTGGGTGTAACATGAAGTAGAGTGTAGTTGTTTATAGTTGCCAAGCTATATTGCAAGTTGACACATTAATATAGATTTGAATGGATGTGTAGACACAGCAGGGCTGGATTATGGACTAGACCAGAGGGCCCAGGGCCTCCAAACCCTGCCAAATGAAGCTGAAGACCAGGGCTTTGTTCCAAATGTCCACTAGTGCCATCAGGTCTCTCTGCAAAAACAGCACATGTTGATAACTAGGGGCCTTTCTGCACATACGATGACCATTAGGGCCCCCTTTCATATTACAAAAGAAAAAAAAAATCACAACATATACTATTAATGTAATATAAAATGACTTCTACTATTATATACAAACAAAAATGTTCTAATATCGCTTCATTACCAGAACCCAAAGAGCCATGATTTGTATTCATTATGATCCACTCTGTTTATTTCAGCTCTGAATTTCAGGATTTCCTCAGGGACAGCTGTTTGCTCGGTGATCACAGACTTAAAGCTAACAACCTGCAAACTGAATTAATAGTTAAAGAGGCTGCATTTTTCTGCATTATAGACATATATATTAAATCTAGATGGACATTTAAAATGCATCTAACACTCTAATATTCAATCTTCCAGTGGTGGTAAGGGGTATGTTCGGTAAAGTAGCTACTCTATTTACACTTCTTTGTTTTATACAGCAGAAAATAAAGAAATACAAAGTTAATATGGAAGTGGTCACAAAGCCTTCTTCAGTCTCCCCCTTGTTTTATAGCCACGGTAATCTTGTCCATTTTTTCTTTTTTTATTATATTTCATAAGCTAAAAGCAGTAAAAGTTCAAATATTTCTGTTACAATATGTAATTTATCAATCCTGAGAGATAATGCGCTATGTCATGCATCTTTGTATAATTTGCATTGCTGATATCTTGCAAGGTGATCTTGTATGGTAATTTAAGGACATCCTTTCAATACCATGAAAATGGCTCTAAAAGCTTCAATGAGAGTGGATGTAATGAGGGTCATTTTGAAAATGGAGCTTGAGTGTGTCTGCGGTAGATTAGGCTTTGAAGAGCATATGTCATAGGTGCACAGTGAAAATAAATACAGTCTCCTGAAAGAATGCTGGAGTGCTGGAATAATGGTTTAGACTGCAAACAACCTAACAGGCCATTGATGTTTCATGACTTTGCTTCATGTCAGTTTGTTGTAGAATTAATAATGTGAATTAACTTTTAATATCATTTTTTATTTATTTTGTTCCTAAAAAAAAATTAGCTATGGAGATGCTGACAACATTATCTACGGATCAAGACCATATAAACAATTGTGTGCATATACATTTATATTATGTAAATATATAAATAAGGGTTTTGTTTTGTTTTTTACTGAAACCAGTTACAGTTTTATCCCTTCTTCAAATCATCTCGATCTTGTTAGTTTGGTTCAGGGATTATTGCTTGTAGTAAAAAGTGGGCATTCACTGTTCTAGACAAATTAGAAGATAGTTCCATATGCTCACACATATTCCTGTTTCAAAAGGAAACACAGCAACACAGGACGGAAACTGTTCCATATAGGACCACTCCATATAGGGCCTTTAAAACCTTCAAACAGCTTTTAGTTGTCCTCAGTGGAAACCCAAACTACACAATCAGCATCACAGTGAAACGATCTGCCCAAGCAAGCACCAGACTTCATTAGCATTCAAAGTGTGTTTAGAAGTTAGAGCTCTTAGCAACTTCTCACTGCTGAACAGCAACTTTGGCACCAACAAACACCAGCTGATATTGAACATCAGTTGCTATTAATATCAAGTGATCTCCTAAACTATTAACTCAAATAGAAAAAGACAAAACTCTTAAAAAAACAAACAGATAAAGTGTTATAGAGTTGAGGTCCCTGGATGCTAACAATTCAGGTTGGCTTTAATTAAAGGGAGTGCATATCTCAGACTGAACCTCAGTAACTTATGCAGACATTAAATGATCAGTTTCATGTAGTCTCTCTCACACTTTTGGTGTTGTTCATGCTAGTCTGATTCGTGTCAGAGTTTGGTTCATTTTAAACTTGTTTTTAAACTTTTCAACAAGGCTTTGTAATGGTAACATTCAACGGTTGTGTTGACAGAGATTGCTTTTTTTAAAATAAACTATAGATATATAAATTAATTTGACTTACAATCAAAAAATAATTGACAGTAACTGAAATACAATTTAAAAATAATTCTCAATTTTCAGTGATGCAAAACCCTGTTCGTCTCTCCAATCTTTATATAGCACGTAGTAACACCAGTGACAAGAGTGACAACTACATTTAAATACATGAGTGTGAATCCTGTAAATTATTATTTTGTGTGTACAGAACAGAACGTCTAGGTTATGTACGTAACCCCCGATCCCTGATGGAGGGAACGGAGACGTTATGTCGTGACGACATAGGGGATTTACTTGGAAGCCCCGATCATCTCTGACTAAAGAGAAAATGCCAATGAAATTGGCTAGTGGATTTTGCATACCTGAGCCACTCCCCATGCACACGGGTATAAAAGGGCGACAGGTGCGTCCACTGATTAGGTTTTACGCTGAGGAGCCGAGACGAGTCCCTGGCAACCAGCGATGGTTCAAGATTGTGGCATGGGGACATAACGTCTCTGTTCCCTCCATCAGGGAACGGGGGTTACGTACGTAACCTAGACGTTCCCTATCTGTCGGTCACTACGAGTTATGTCGTGACGACATAGGGGTCCTATGGAAAGCGCCACAAGCTGAACCCCGTCACAACCTTGTGGCATGCAGATGTTGACAAGCGAGCGCGTGACAGACAAATGCCATGCAAGAGGTTGCAACCTTCCTACCGCCCCAGCGCAAATTCGCTAACCTTGGTGCCCACCGGGACCACTGAGTACATCGCTGCTGGAGATAGCCAAGCCGCTGTTCCTTTCCCCATGGAAATTGGAAGGGATTTTGACCTTCAGTGAAAGACGGCTTCAGGTCTTTCCTATTTGTTGTTACAGCTTGCCGTAACGGCAGGGAAGCGAGCCTTCCGGAGAAGGGCGCTACGGAGGCCACATCCTGCCCGAAGGGAGGTAACATGTGGAGATACTGATATGGACTGACCCAGGCTTGGGGCAGTACTACATATGACTGGGCTCTGGGGCAGATCCTACCTAGGTGTAGGGAGGAGGTGCTGCCAGCAGAACCTGACAGAGAGCTCTGTCAAAGAGAAGACACGGGTTTACCATGAGGGAAACCTTACCGTGGAAGAATACACATATGGGATTACCCAGAGGGGAATCAGGCCATACGGACACCTAGCCCAGTACAGGGTCTGACCGGAGACCCGGGCGAGCTAACACCTGTACTGGGCCTGGCGTCAGTCTGACTGCCGGGGGTGCTTGGAGGATTCCACCAGGGTTCACCGTCCGGGGAACTGAACTGGGGGAGAAAAAAGGTGCTCGTATCCCCGGGTGAGGGGGAATGGCGCAGCAAGCGTGACAACGGCCAGTTCTTCCCGCCCATTACTTACCCAACTCACGGGAAGAAACTGGCTCAACGCAGAGACTGTAGAATCCAGCCCTGGACTCTAGAATCTGGACAGCCCTGCCTGGGAGATGGGGGCCTCGAGAAAGCGTGCCTTGTTGACGTCCTTCATCTCTACCAGGTTGAGCCAGAGATGGCGCTCCTGGACCACCATGGTGGACATCGCCTTCCCGAGGGACCGCGCTGTGACTTTCGTCGCTCGTAGAGCCAAGTCAGTCGCCGTGCGCAGCTCCTGCATCAATCCCGGGTCGGTACTACCCTTGTGCACCTGTTTGATCGCCTTGGCTTGGTGAACCTGCAGGATAGCCATGGCGTGCAGGGCGGAGGCTGCCTGGTCCGCAGCGCTGTAAGCTTTGGCCGCGAGAGCGGCTGTCAGCCTACAGGTCTTGAATGGGAAACGCGGTTGGTTCCTCTGAATGTCGACGTTTTGTGGGCACAGGTGCACCGCGATCGCTCTCTCCATCTGGGGAATGCCCGAGTACCCAAAGTAAAACAAAGATGAAAGGCTTTGTGGAGATCAGCACTCTTCTCATCCACTCGGCTCCGAAGCAAAAATCTAATCAGTGGACGCACCTGTCGCCCTTTTATACCCGTGTGCACGGGGAGTGGCTCAGGTATACAAAATCCACTAGCCAATTTCATTGGCGTTTTCTCTTTAGTCAGAGATGATCTGGGCTTCCATGTAAATCCCCTATGTCGTCACGACATAACTCGTAGTGACCGACAGATAGGGAACTCGCTGCCGAAATCCCACTAATTGAAACACTAACAATAATAGCTTTCTAGAGTCTCATGCATGTGGTATATGCTATTTTTCAATATGCCATATTACAAAAACCAAGAACTTGTTATGTTCTGCGTTTTTAACTAGACCACCATCGACAAAGCCGGTGTGCTTTTTGTTTGGACATCTACTTTGCAGAATGTGCTCTTGACGGGTTGCCAAGTCCACCTATTATAAGCAACACTTATTAAGCATCTTTGAGCTTGTTGATTGAGCCTCGGTTTATAAAGTATGGTAAAGGTGCATGTTGCAATATTTTATGCCGTTTATTTCCAAGACAGAGCATTTTGATTTAAGTTTATTATGGGCTTGCTATAATAATATTTTCTCTCTTTTCTTTTTCTTTTATATATGTATATAGTGATGTCAAAGTTGATAGTTAATAACACGTTAAAGCAAATTCATTTTTAACGGCACTAATTTTATTAACGTGCGATTAACGCAGCGTGTATTTTCTTTTTGACCCATGGCCCGACCCGTAGTTGGAGAAATGGAGATGCACTGTGTTGCCAACTTAGCAAAATTGCAGACCCCTTTAGCAACTTTTTTCTGCTCGCTCTCTGCGTCTGCTCAGTTTCTGTTCAGCGTGCAGCAGCCTGCAGAGAAGAGCAGTGCTTCAATTCAGTTAAACACAGATATTATTTTGCTTGCTTCTCTAATTTTACCTGATGCAAAAATAGCCGAAATCACAGCACAGCTATTGTTATTATCTTGTTTATTTGATTTTATAAAACGATGGCTCGATTATCAGGATTTTTGTGCAAATTATAATTTTGGAAGGGAGAGCTGGTTATTTAATCAATGGATCGCGTTTCAATCATTTATTTTATATTAATTCCGTCTTCTGAAAACAGAAACAGCAAAATATATAAATTAAAACAGTTTTATTGAGAATTTTGCTGCATCAAAATACTGTAGGCCTATGTATTGTGACGAGTCGGCTGCCTCCCCCTAATTATCAGCATCTCCCCGTCCCTTAATCGTCGCCCTTCACCAGGCTCCCGATGGGAGTGGGTGTGTGAGAGAGGAGGGGCGCTGAAACAGCTAGGTCTGGCGGCGTGTGATGAGGCACACCTGAAGTGAATGGAGCCTCATCACCGCCGCTGTTATATGCCGAGTGCGCCTCTCCTCTGGAGACCGGTCTCTTCCCCGTGCATGCACGCTGGTGTCCTCGTGGGTCCAGGAAGGGAGCGTCGAGTGTGGAGGACCCCACCCGCGAGACGGCTGACGGGCCAGGATGCCGGGCCGTACCCCTGGAAGCGCCGCGGGCCCAAAGGAGGATGAAGCCGCTAGGAGAAGCCGCCGCCCTCGCGCCCCGGACCCGAGAGGGGAGCGCGTGCGGCCACCGGGCTCCGCCCCTTACCTGGACCCTTCCTTCCAGAACACTGCCCCTCCTTCACAACCCGCGCAGCACGACGAGGACACCAGATCCCCCTGTTTATTTTGGACACTTCATCCCCTTTGGACACTATTTTATTATTGCTGTTGAATAAAAGCCTCTCCGAGGCCTGACGCCACACCCACTGTGTCTGTCGTTTGCTCCTCCCGCCACAGTATGCACAGAGAGACAAACAAATGCAATAATATATAATATAGGATATGTACATTTTGCATGTTCAGAAGTGAGCTGCCCCGTCCTGCAAAAATGTAAACCGGTTTGTGTAAGTAAATTACTGCAAAGAAAGAGAAGTAATGGGAACCCAGTATTTCTTTTTTCACGTGTCTAATAGACATGCACAAGTTCTTTGAAAAACATCTATTACCTTTGAAATATGTCAAGCCTTCATGCTCTAATAAACACACATTTGCATAAAGCATCCATATTTGTCCATGCCCATGTTGATTAGAGTATTAAACACTTGAAAAGTATTAATGTAAAGTACATTTAGAACAAATTCAAATGTGCGATCAATTGCGATTAATCGCGAGTTAACTCATGACAATTATGCGATTAATTGACAGTCCTATATATATATATATATCATTTTTTTATATACTTTTTTCTAGCAAAATGTGGCAATGGCTAATGGCTAATGAATCAAGATGTACCTCGTTCCCACTTTGCACATACAGAATAGAAACACATCTCTAATATGCATTTAAATACATCATAAACAACTAGTTAGTTCATTTCCTCATACTGCATACAATTTTTGCAAATGCAGTTGTCACTACCAGAATTTTTCGTGAGCTAATTTGGTTGTAGAATATAGTTGTCACTTCCATAAATTACTAAACTCTGCGTGTGAGTGTGTGCAGTTTACGTTGTTATATGTTTAAGTATCATCAAGCTATGTTTACCACAGACCTTATTATTACCTTAATATTAGGTTTTGACATTGTGACTGCAGCACTTTATTATGCCTTTCAGACCATTTTAGGCTGTAAAGCTTTAACAGTTAATCTATAATTTTTTAAATGTTTAAAACAATACAAACATTTAACTAATACATTTATTATCTCCCTTTGCAACTAGCCGATGTTTGGGAAAGCAAATACAATTTTTAATTTTAACAAATTTGACAGACCAACAAATTGTGATTTGTTAATTGCCAGGGCTGAAGTTAGAAATGCTTGGGTCCAGTACAAAATCTTCATCTAGCATACTTTTGCGATCCAGTCTGGTGACCCCTCAAGCCCAGTCCCTGAACAAAAGGTTCAGTTTCCCACCATTGGCGGCCCTGCTATGTCCTATTGCAAGTCAAGGTGGTATTTACAGTTTAGGGGACTAAACTTTCATTGAACAAAATAAGGGTATTGAACAAAAATTCAAATCAAAATAAGAAAGACTGAAAAATGCTAGAATACAGTAATCCTGCCAAACAGAGTTTAGAGTAAATGTATCACTCACTCAAGCCACTGAAAGCCTTTTCCGGCGTTCTACAAGTTCACTGCATCCCTCCACATTTACTCTCTGTCTCTCACTGTGTTTTCTTTTCGACCCTGCTTCCTCTGTTCCATTTTCTCAGTGTTTGGATTAGGGCAGACTTGAACTTCCCCCGTCTCCCAGCCAGTCATGAATCATAGTGTGGCAGAGACCGCAAGACCCAGGGGGGCTCTCAACCCCTCCTGATGGGGCCCAACCTCAACATAACAAGAGGCTGATGGCTACATGTCGACCAGCTCAAGCACTGTTCAGGGCCCTGGGATTATATTGGGACACCGTTGCACAAAAGGAGGAGACACTTTTAGAAAAAAAGCCTAAAAGCTGATGTTAGCATCTGCAGTAATTCAGATTTATTGACATTAGCGAGTATACATGATGCAAATGGTGATGACCTTTGAGATTTGACTCCAATAATTCTTAGTTGCAAAGCAATTTGTCTCTCAATATAAACCAGAGATGCTGGTTTCCATTTACCTTTAAGGGGGACATCTCTAAGGAGACTATCCATCCCCTTTTTCCTAGATATGACCTGGCCGGGATTTCTAAATTGCCTAAAATGTCTAGGTTTTTCTGTCTTTGTTTTCCTACCGTTTTCATACTTGCTTAAGTATTTACTGAAAAGAATAGCCTACGAATAACCTACGGATCATAGTGTGTGAGAAGGTGGGATTTACAGAGAATGGTCAATGAAATTTAAATTAGGCCTACATATAATGAAGAGAACACGTCAATACGAAACAAAGCCCAAACTCTTATCATACAACAAATCATGTCCTCCAAATGCTGCGACTGACCAATCAGAATCAAGTATTTTTGAGAGGTGTGAAATAAAATAGAACTACAGTACATGAAAGGGATGACTACTGTATCAGTTAATGTTTAATACACTTGTGTCTTCGTGTGATTTTACATTTGACTCTGTGATATATTACAGAGGAGGAGGTACAGTATGTCTTAATAGAGGCGATAAAACAAAGCAAATGTTACATTGTAGAGACTGAACATGAAGTATGCTGTTAGGAAAACAGTCCTGATGTAATACGTCACATATATTTAGTCGTTGCTTATTTTTATAAGTTTTTTATTTTTTACACCGGTCTCCAGAATAATAAACCACACTAATAATTCACAACACACACACACACACACGCACACGCACACGCACACACACACACACGTTTCACTATATTAGTCAGAAAATCTCATAGTTTTCCTATCAAGTCAATGGTATTTCATATGTTCTAATGTTTGTAAGCCTTTTAAAATAGTGATTTCAATGGTTTTCATTATATTAGTGAAGACAATGAATCTGACATAATTGTTTGTTTATGAAATTAGAATTGGATGTTTGGAATTGAACATTGACCTTATTTAACTGACCTTTTCTCGTCCTCAAGTTTACATTTAATGTGAACATAGTGTAGAAACAAAACTTACATTACAAGCTATTACAGATTTATGCAGGACATTTTGCATATTTTAAGTGAATGGTTTGGTTGAACATTCAATTGCAGTTTATTATCGCATTTGATCCAAATTAAGTACATAAAGCAAATGCAGATATTTGTCAACTTTACATTTATTATCGCAACTGTTGATCACAAAAATCAGGAGGACATGAAGAAATTCTGACTGACAGGAATTTGCCAAATAGTCCATACAATCCTACCCAACCTCACAGCTTCCAAGGTCAACTTTACTGCTTGGTATGTTTAGCTAGACTACAAGGTCAACACTGATTTTGCCTGTGTGGACAGATCCAAATGACTTGTTTTAGCAATCCATAATTCATTGAGAGACTGGTTTTGCTACACCTGACAGTGTTGATTATTATTTATAATCTGAATATGTTTTTTTTTACATCAACGTTAATTTCATTTTTATGCATTCATTTTTGTAAGTATATTTCTTTATTTGTTGATGCATAAAAGTATTTTTTTCTCATCCAAGTTAATATTAATATTTGTATGCATTTATTTTTGTGAATTTATTTATTTTCAACACATGAACTAAGTTCTGGAATGCAAACACAGCGACATAGTTAATGTGGAGAAAATCTATTTGAACACTTTTCCAGACAGGCATGAAAACATTTGTGTGTGGTAGCACAAAAGCTGCTCTTGTTGCTAAGGTAAACAGGCCTCGCCGCTCTCTCACTTTCTTTTTTGTGTCATTACTCCTCCAAACGAGCAGAAAGGAAAGTCACTCGCCGCAGTAACAGCTCCCTGGACGGCCCTTTCCATGCAGAACCTTGCCAAAAATCACCGGTTGGTTGTTTGCCTACGCACTGAGTTTCTGAGCTCACACTTATCCCTTTAGACCACTGAGATATTTGGGAAGGTGGAAACAACTTTTCTCAAACTTGAATTGGCATATAGTCAAGTCACGTCACCTTTACTTATATAGCACTTTTAACAATACAAGTTGTGTCAAAGCAACTGCACAATATCAAAATAGGAAAATTATGTGTCAATAATGTAAAATGACAAGATTAAACACTCAATTTTCAGTTGAAGGTATTTCATTATTGAATTCAGTGATGTCATTGTCCAGCTCAGTTTAGTTTAAATAGTATCTGTGCAAGTTGACGATATCACTGGAAATTAAATGTCCCCAACTAAGCAAGCCGGAGGTGACAGCGGCAAGGAACCAAAACTCCATCGGTGACAGAATGGAGAAATAAACCTTGGGAGAAACCAGGCTCAGTTGGGGGGCAGATCCCCTCTGGCCAGATGAACCAGTAGTTTGTTCCAACTGTAGCAAAGTCAGATTGTAAGGGCTCCACTGGTTCCAGTGGTCTTTTCCCGATGGCTGTCTAGGTGATGAGGTCCTCACTGGGGATCTGTCTCTGGGGCTCATCTAGGTGTCCTGGTCTCCGCTGACATTCAGAGCTGTAGAGGTCGTCTCTAGGTGCTGATCCACCATCTGATCAGGATACGGACTGGATCTGGTGCCTGCAGTGACCATCTGGGCTTCAATGGATTTGAATATTAGAAGTGCATTAGTGTGTTATGTGTACGCCAGGTTAAAGAGTTGGGTCTTTAATCTAGATTTAAACTGACAGAGTGTGTCTGCCTCCCGATCATTGTTAGGTAGATTGTTCCAGAGTTTGGGCGCTAAATAGAAATAGGATCTGCCACCGGCAGTTGATTTTGATATCATAGGTATTATCAAATGGCCAATGTTTTGAGAACGCAGTGGACATGGAGAAATATAATGCGATTATGAGGAGCTAAACAATTCAGCGATTTATAAGTAATTAACAAGATTTTAAAATCTATACGATGTTTAATAGGGAGCCAGTGTAGTGTTGATAGAACCGGGCTAATGTGGTCATACTTCCTGGTTCTAGTAAGGACTCAAGCTGCTGCGTTTTGAACCATCTGTAGTTTGTTTATTAAGCGTGCAGAACAACCACCTAATAAAGCATTGCAATAATCTAACCTTGAGGTCATAAAACACATGAATTAACATTTCTGCATTTGACATTGAGAGCATAGGTCTCAGTTTAGATATATTTTAATATGAAAATATTGCAGTTTTACAAATGCTAGAAACGTGACTGTCAAAGGAGAGATTGCTATCAAAGAGCACACCTAGGTTCCTGTCTGATGACGAAGAATCGACAGAGCAGCCATCAAGTGTTAGACAGTGTTCTAGGTTATTACGTGTGGGGTTTTAGGTCCGATTATTAATTTTCAGAATTTAGCAGTAAGAAATGACTCTTCGTCCGGTTGTTTTTTTTTATTGACTATGCATTCCATAAGTTTCTCAATTTGGTGTGTTTCACCGGGCCGCAAAAATATAGGTCTGAGTATCATCAGCATAACGGTGAAAGCTAACCCTGTGTTTCCAGATGATATTTCCCAAGGGTAACATGTAAAGCGTGAAAAGTAATGGCCCTAGTACTGAGCCTTGAGGTACTCCATACTGCACTTGTGATCGATATGATACCTCTTCAATCACTACTACGAATTGATGGCGGTCAGATAAGTATGATTTGAACCATGCTAATGCACTTCCACTAATGCCAAAAAAGTTTTCTAGTCTATTCAAAAGAATGTTGTGATCGATAGTGTCGAACGCAGTGTTAAGATCCAGGAGCACTAATAGAGAGATACAACCACGATCGGATGATAAGAGCAGGTCATTTTTCACTCTAATGAGAGCAGTCTCATTACTATGTGATGGTCTAAATCCTGACTGGAAATCTTCACAGATAAAAAAAATTCTCTAAGCATATACAGCATATTTTACTTCTAAATTTTACTTCCAAAAATCAGGATGTAAAACGAGAGCTTCTGAGCCTACATCAAAATAAAATATACAAAATGGAGAGCAAACTAAGACTTTGATTGAATTGCAAAAACTGAATTGTTTTCAAACAGGTTTCCAAAATATTCCACACATCTGTCATTGGTCAGACAAACAGATAGCCCCACCCCAAACTTACACCATTGGTCGAGCTGTTGCTATGTTGAATTGGTCGAGATACTCAAACAAACAGATAGATCAGTGCTCTTACCGTATGTCAACAATTGTCTCACTTCAGAAATTACCAACCTTTACAACCCCACCATCCAAACTCTCAGCCAACCCAGATACTTATGTTATTAAATAAACCAAAAAGATATTCCAGATAAAATTTTATACTCACACTTATTTACCATTATCTTCTATAATGTTTATAATGCTCATTAATGCACCACATTTAGATACAGAATAATACAGCATACATACTATTTGTCTTAACAATAATATATTTTTGAAATGTCCTATGTATCTGTCTTTATGCACCTGCTGTGTTCATGGAACCACGTGGGTCCCTGGTTGAAAACAAAGTCTTGTGGAAATTTATGAAAAACACTGAAGATTAAAAAGGAGCCTCTGAATCTAATGTTAAGCTAAAGTTAGCTGTCTTTCCCCTCATACCATTCCCAACCAAACTTGCTTTTGATTTTTCATATTCAAACCAATGTGCCTGGCTCTAGCCAACGTAGAGGAAAAAGGAATGCTAAACAGTTTAATAGTGTTCAAACAGTTCGAAAGGGAAAAGAGTTTAAGACTTTTAATATTTTTATATTCAAGGAGCAATCTCACACACTTCTCTGCTTGCTAAAACTCACTGGTTATGGTTCAGGGCTCTTAATAGAGGATAAAAGTGTAACATGATCTTTATCCATATTCGATATTGGCTGAAGTCAAACTCTCTCTATATCTGCTTTAGTTATAAGACGATCCTCGGCTCATTTTCTCAAATATCCTTTGAGCTGTCATGAAGTGACGGGTGTCTCTAAGGTTAATTGCAAATACAATTCCCAATGATAAGAATAAGAGCAGGCAGGAGAACAAGGAATGAGCTTTTAGCCTTTTTTCCAGAGGTCAACATTCAAACTGCAGATAAAGCACTAACTACGTCCTGTATTTGACAGACTCACAATTCCCACTCTATTTTGAGTGATTTGTGGGATTGTGGTCGAGTGTTGTGTCCATGTTCCATTCTCTGAGTCTTATCTCCAAGCACATGACTCAATACTGTGAGCTGTGCCCCACATTCATTCCCTCTAAAGACCGCACTGAATCAATTGGACATACCCAGTCAGCAGATTAGTAATCTAGAGTCTGCCAGCAAAGTAACACATCAGTTTTTTTTGGAGATTTCATGCTACACCAGAGTAAACAAGCATTTGGAACGTGTAAGTCTGAAAGAGAGAAATGTGCTGTCAGCATTCTTGAAAATCAGCTGCCTGTGGAAAACAAAAAGCTGATGTGGAAGTATAACTGGGTTTTTGAGAGTAAATTCATCATGATTTTTACAATATGCAAAGAAAAACTCAAACAATTCAATGTTGTGAGTGGTTGCTTTGCTGTGTGGTTGTTAGGGTGCTCTTGGTTGTTCTTTACAAGCTGAACATTCCCATTAACAAGTGTAAGATAATCTGGTCTCTATACTGTATATGTCTCTCTCTTTAAATAGATATTTAATGTGTAGGTATCTCCTTTAATGTGTGTTCACACCTTTTTAACAAATAATATTGGAAGAGGTCCCTCATATATATTTTTTAACCATTTATTTATCATCTGCCAAGTGATCATTATTATTATTTGTATTATTTAATTGTTTTTCAAAAAGTAATAGCAGTCTTTAACAAGCCACGTAGTTTGAGTTGCAGAATATTTTACATGAAGAAGTTGTTTAATTCTAGCATTAGTGGTTTATTCGATTCCCAAGTATGAGCAGTATTACTGGTGATGCTTGCCTAAGCAAATACCACTAATGCATTTGGTGGTTGGTGCAAACACAGACATTTTGATAACGTTGTTTTGACACATCAAAAGGTGGCATTCTCTCATCTGCATTTAAATGACTCCATGAAATGACTTGGCAAAATCTATTGTATTTTGAGTGCTAGAGCCAAAATAGAGCACTACATTTAATCTTTCAAAATGTTATACTGTGCAATTTGAAGGTGGAAAAAAGGAAACTTTGAGTTGCATTTAATCAGGCCATTTCACAGCATGACGCATATTTGAAAACTTCCCTACAGCTCAATCTAATGTCCCCCAGTCTCTCAACATTTGACTGGCTTAAGGAAGCATGTGCTGTTGACTGCAGTGTAAATATATAGATATTGATACTTTTATTATTTTATTTGGATTATTTTTTAAATAATCCTGCAGAAAAGAAAAGTTGTCCCACTTTATATTAGGTGGCCTTAACTACTATTGTACTTATACAAAAAAATAAGTACAATGCACTTATTGTGTTCATGTTGTATTGCAAAACACTTTTGCTGCTATTGAGGTGGGCTATGGGTAAGGTTAGGGACATGTTTGATGGTATGGGTAGGTTAAACAGTGGGTTTAGGAGTAAGGGATGGGTCTACAGTGTAATTATAAATGTAATTACATAAATTAGTTACAGATGTATTTACATGCAGGTATTTTTACTCCCTGAATTCCGGAAATGTTGGGACTTTTTTAAAATTTGAATAAAATGAAAACTAAGACTTTCAAATCACATGAGCCAATATTTTATATTACGTGGGGGCGTGTTTGAATTAGCTATTTTAGGGGGGTGTGGACGAGTCTTAACTTTTAGAAAGAATATATTTTTGGGTTTGAGACTTTAGTCTTTGCAACTTTAGGGATCTCATCTATGCACAAACAGCTTGTAACACTCCAAAGAGAAAGGAAAACTTGAAATCGTATCATATGACCCCTTTAAACGGATGAATTTTACACTTGTATCCAGTAAATGAGCTCATTTCAAATTTTATGCCTGCTACAGGTCTCAAGAAAGTTGTCATGGGGGCAACAAAGGGTTTGAAAAGCAAGACATTTAGAAAAAAAAATGTTCTCTAAAAAATAGAGTACATCTAGCAACTAATTAAGTTAATTGATATCAGGTCTGTAACATAATTAGTTATAAAAGGGAAGTCTTAGAGAGGCAGAGTCTCTCAGAAGTAAAGATGGGCAGAGGCTCTCCAATCTGTGAAAGAGTGCGTAAAAATATTGTGGAATACTTTCAAAACAATGTTCCTCAACGTCAAATTGCAAAGGCTTTGCAAATCTCATCATCTACAGTGCTTAAGATCGTCAAAAGATTGAGAGAATCAGGAGAAATCTCTCTGCGTAAGGGACAAGGCTGAAGACCTTGTTGAATGCCCGTAGTCTTCGGGCCCTCAAACGACAATGCATCACTCATCAGCATGATTCTGTCATTGACATTACTAAATGGGCCCAGGAATACTTCCAGAAACCACTGTTGGTAGACACAATCCACCGTGCCATCTGCAGATGCCAACCAAAGCTATCATGCTAAAATGAAAGCCATATGTGAACATGGTCCAGAAGCGCTGTCGTGACCTGTGGGCCAAGGCTCATTTAAAATTGACTGTTTCAAAGTGGAAAAGTGTTCTATGGTCAGACGAGTCCAGATTTGACATTCTTGTTATAAATTACGGACGCCGTGTCCTCCGGCCTGAAGAGGAGGGAGACCTTCCAGCGTGTCATCAGCGTTCAGTTCAAAAGCCAGCATCTCTGATGGTACAGGGGTGTATAAGTGCATACAGTATGACCAGCTTTCATGTTTTAGAAGGCACAATGAATGTTGAAAGGTAAATAAAGGTATTAGAGCAACATATGCTCCCCTCCAGATGACCTCTATTTCAGCAGGACAATGCAAAACCACATTCTGCAGCTATTGCAACAGCATGGCTTAGTAGTAGAAGAGTCCGGGTGCTGAATTGGCCTGCCTGCAGTCCAGATATTTCACCTATAGAGAACATTTGATGCATTATTAAATGAAAAATGCATCAAAGATGACCACAAACTCTTCAGCAGCTGGAAACCTATATCAGGCAAGAATGGGACCAAATTTCAACACTAACACTCCAGAAACTTGATGCCCAGACGTATTCAAACTGTTTTGAAAATGAATGAATAAATGAAGCATTTATATAGCGCTTTATATTGTATTGTTGTACACCCAAAGCAATTTACAATTATGTGGGGGGGGGGGGGGTCTATCCTTAACCACCACCAGTGTGCAGCATCCACTTGGAGCTTCTTAAAAACCACAACAAATTCCTCGTGTGTTTGCACACACTTGGCGAATAAAGCTGATTCTGATTCTGATTCTGATGATGCGACGGCTGCCACAGGAGAACAGCGCCAGTGCGCTCACACACACCAGCTACAGGTGGAGAGGAGAGAGAGTCAAAGAGCCAATCAAGTGGATGGGGATTTTTAGGAGGACATGATTGACAAGGGCCAGTGGAGGGAACTTGGCCAGGACATCGGGGTTACACCCCTACTCTTTACGAGAAGTGCCATGGGATTTTTAATGTCCACAGAGAGTCAGGACCTCGTTTTTAACGTCTTATCCGAAAGACGGTGCTCTTTCACGGTATAGTGTCCCCGTCATGATACTGGGGCGTTGGGACCCACACAGACCACAGGATGAGCACCCCCTGCTGGTCTCACTAACACCTCTTCCAGCAGCAACCTAGTTTTCCCAGGAGGTCTCCCATCCAGGTACTGACCAGGCTCAACCCTACTTAGCTTCAGTGGGCAACCGGTCTTGGGCTGTAGGGTGATATGGCTGTGGCATATCACCCTGAAAAGAAGAGGAGATGCTACACCATGGTAAACATGCCCCTGTCCCAACTATTTTGAGACCTGAAACAGGCATCAAAATTGAAATGAGCTCATGTTGTACATACAATTGTTACATTTATCAGTTAACGAGTTTGTTTGCCCATATAATCATTAGGTAATCGAGTAAACTTATTTGGCTTGCTGTCCGCTGATGAGGGGCTCGATGAAGGAGCTTTGGCTCGAGCTCTGATATACCCACCAGGGACTTGATAAAAGGTGATTACGAAGGGCAAGGTACCTAAGAAGGAGGTGGAGGGATGCTGAAACAGCTGGGACTAGAGAGAGCTAAGCAGCTGCTTATATACTCTGGCTGTTTATTGAATGATTAGATGGGCTCGCTCCTCCCTAACTTACGTTTAAGAACTTCATTTAAAAAAAAATGTTGTTATCTGTCTTCTATTGTGAATAAAATGTAGGTTCATGTGATTTGAAATGTTTTAGTTTTCATTTTATTCAAAAAAAAAAAATCCATTGTATTAAATTATTAATTTACATGTGAGTACATAGTAGTTAAGGCCACCTAATTTAAAGTGGAACCGTTAAAGTTAATACTTTAGTTCCAGTGTTGATTTCATGTTGACCATAAGCAACAGTGACACGTGAGCACAGAGAATAAAATCCATCTGTCCCTCACAGATATGATGGAGCTATTAATAAGTTCAAAGTTCTATAGAAAAGGGTCTAAGAAGAGTTGTATGAGTTCCACAGATTGGATCAGTTCAGGGCTTTTGGACCACTGTGCACAGGGAGTATGGGGGTAAACGTTTTTTATTGGCCCTGGCTTTCCTTCAATTAGTGGCTTTAAAGTTATACTGCAAATGTTTCATATTCTTCCCACAGGGCGCATGACTGCTGCAACGCTTTCTCTCTGGCCCAACAGGGGCCAACTCCAGGGCTCGAGGTGCAAGCCAATTGCAGCCCTTTTGCAGCCACTTTTCTGAGGAAGCATGTGACTGGGCTGGATGTGAACCTCTGCGGATGAACTTATTAACCTCTGACAGTAAAACGAGACTTGTAACAGTAAGCCAGCTAAGGACAAAAAAAAGATGACTTAAACATGGAAACAACTAAATAATTCAACCTTGTCAAGTTATTATAAAAATAGAGGACTATTTTTTATGTACTTTTTTTTCAATACACATCTTTATAGAATAGAATATAAATAACTACAACACCTGGCCCCATAACAGCTGTCAGACCTGTATCCCCATATCTTGTCTCTCTTCCCTCCCTGTTTCCCTGTCCCTTCATCATTAGTCATGTCTAATTATCCAGTTTAATGTCTAGTTTGGTCTCCCCTTTATAAGCCCTGTGTTTTTTTTGCCTCAGTGTCCGTTCTGAACATCTTCATGTCTGTTTCCATGTCTCCAGCGATCCCTGAGTTTTGTTTGTAAATAAAGTTTCAGTTATTCAGACGCTCCACGTTTCCCTTCTCCGGAGACTATTGTGACAATAGCTAGCTTGTTAATTGTTTGCTTGCTAAATGCTAGCTTGTTAAATGTTAAGCTAGACTGATGGAGTGTTCAATTCATATAGGAATAAAAAGAGTCATATTAGTGAGTTGAATGCGAATGATCACCACCACAAAGTCAAAAATGCGAAAACTTGGCAGATGCAATGGACGCATCGTATCGTTTGTCGGTAAATTTGTTGAAATGGATAAAATTATTTTTGTCATTTACAATAAACTATATGTAAGCTGAATCTACAAAACATGATACTATTATACATTTGCTATGCAGACAGTCACGTGAAACATTACATTTCTAACACCAATAAGTGAAGTAACTGGTTATTTTTTCTTGATTACATTCACAGCAGCTTCATAAATTTAATAAAAGCATAAAAAGCAAAAACACACTGATTCACATTTGTAATTTTGTAGAAGTAGTGTTTATTGAACACACCTGAATTCATAATTATTTCAAAACTCATAAATACAAACATCCCTGGAGGACTTGAATGTACCATAATTTTGCATATATGTAACCAATTGTAATGTTGTATTTAATTAAAATTTTGTCTACTTATTGTTGATGTCTTTTTCATGTTTATGGCCCAAAATCACACATATCTCAGTGTACAAGGCCTGGGCTAACAGTTCATAGCAGTTTAACCTCTAACTAGCTACTTCAATCAGTCTTCCATAAGTGTTTCCAGAATCTAAGTGGAACTTAGCTTGCATTCTGTGGAAAGAACAACATTATGTTAGCTTGTTTGCATAGGTAATGATAAGGTATGACTATATTTGTTGCACTTAGGGTGTCTGTTTCTTTCAAGCTGTAAAAAAAAACAGTCTTTAAATCATCCATTAAATATTAATTAGTATGAGCTTGCCTGTTCAAACTCATAAAGGCCTGTTTACCAATTGGAACGCCACAGTAAACATGTAAAGCTTCACTTCACTTCACCGTGAGAAAGCATGCCAACACAAACAGTTAAATTTATTATGAAGGACCTCAAGTTTTACAGGCGTGCGAGGCGTGCTGTGCCTGCCAGTGATGTAATCTCACAGTTGTGAGCGTTTGGGTACATAAAATGAGAAAAAGAAATAAAAATTAAACATAAAAAAGCCATTTCCATTTCACATAACTTCCTTACTTCCTCTATTAAAAGGAGTAGGCATCATGGGGCTGCACCTGTGTAAATGCCCACATCAGAGCCATGTTTAAGGGGTTTGTTTTCACAATCCTCTCTGTAACAAGCTATGCAACCTGGTCTCCTGCAGGCAATATGAAGCGAACGACCCGGGGTTCGTGCGGCGGTTCTCTGGGGATGCTGGTTGGGGTTGTGTCAGCACCACATGTCTGTGGCCCGCAGGCTGTGAGATACCGCAAGGAGCCGGATTCTGGTAGAATGAGGTCAGCTCTGATATACACAGGACTAGGGAGTGAAACAATAAGGTTTGAGGCGGAAAACAGCAAAGAGAAGCTCATTGTGCATTCTCTGCATGGCTCGTGTAGTTTTGAAGTGCCTGCCATGTGAGGGAATCCTGAGGGATTGTGTTTTGGTCTTGACTGTAGGTTGCTTCGATATTCCCACCTGTGCCCTTTGCCACTTCTTTAGTGTACCATTTATAAGTGTTATCTCAAACCACACGCTATGAATTATCTGTCCAGGAAGAGAGGCTGATCTTGATTTGTGGCTGATTGTCTGCATTTAAGATGCCATACAATATTTTAACCTTTCAGTTTAAAAGGTCAGACCTGACGCTGAGATCATGGATCTGACAAACCTTTAGAGACTGATCAATACTACCCTAAATAACAAACCTTTGCTCTGCCATTCATCTTGCACCATTTGTGATGATGATACCAATGTGTGCGGCTTGTTGAAGAGAGCTGTGCTTTTACTTTTCTAAGCAACCCATTTTTTTACTATCCATTTGGAGGCACTTTGCAATCATACAGAACATCCTAGCAACATCATAGAAATCTGAATAAATAAACCCAGGCTCGTTGTAAAAATGTGCATGTGGTTATATTCCTGCAAAATTATATTGCACTGCTTTTTGCATGTTTCCCAACACTTTCAAAGTGAAATGTCCAGTGAATAGTACCAAAAGGGAAAAACGTGAATTTGGCAATGATTTAATATGTTGGTTGTTATAGGTATCACGTCTCTTTGGAAATTAAATGCTTAGTGCTAAAATTAATGCTCTATCACATTTAAATATAAAGTATCACCTAAGCTAAACCGGACCCTAAACCTAACCAATAGTGTAAACAAATAATTTGCTGAAACAATCATGCCATTTTCGCTCTTTTATCATCACTTGTCTGTCATGGGACTTGTATCTCAGCATCCCACATGGGACGTACCGTGTGCGCTACCAAGAAAGTTTACTGTGTCAGAAAAGCCTACATATGGAGCTGGTTTTGTAATGCAAACTTCAAAATGTATTAGTTTACAAATCATGCACTATGGTAAAAAGGTTTTAGGTGGTAACATAGTATTGTGCAACCCATGCTCATTGGAAATACGTGCCTCTAAATACATTTCTGCATTTCTGTACTTTACTGCATGTTTCGCGACATTTTCAAAGTTAAATATCCAGAGAGTTGCACTAAAACACACATCCAATACATGAACATGGCATGTTTTTAATACATTGGCACAGTCATGTATTCCTGCATTTTTTTAGGATGCTTGAGGTACATATTGCAACTGTTCAGAATTAAAAAAAATCAGGGAGTGTCGCTAAAAGTTAATGCTCTATCGTGTTGGAAATATCCCCTACAGCAAACCAAATCCTAAAACTATCCGAAAGTGTTAACAAATGCAAAAGTGATATAAAAGCGTATTTGTTGATCCAACCGTGCTATTTTCACTTCCTTGTGCAGATTTGAACTGTTTATCGAACTTTAATTTCACGGGGTTCGTTACCGTAGCTCTTCACCACTCACCACTTTACTGCCTCCAGTGTTCATTTCAATTGTAAACTGCAGTGATTCGTACACATAGGTAAGGTTTTTTTGTTCTTTTTTTCTCAGTTCTTCAGAAATGTATAGACACATATTTCCAATGAGCCTATATGTTGGTATTGTGTAAGGAACTGTGTGAAAGTAAGCCTTTATTAATCACTGATCTGCCCTGTAATAATCATTTGTCTGTACAGGAATAAAAGTTGGTGGTGTTGTATCACCTGGAAACCGCAGTAAAAGGTATGTATTAGTATGTTTTTGGAATTTTGTACAAAGAGCATCTTCGCAACCATCTAGCAACCGATCTGAACACCCTAGCAACCTCATTTTATTATAATATCCACTCTGAATACCTTAGCTACTCTCATCTGTGACTGTGAAAAAAAGTTCCTCCTATTTGAGAGAGTATTTTAATTTGTCTATCCTATTTTGTTTCAAATGCACAGACAATTTCATTCACAGTCTGTAATGCACACTGGGGCTTATTATACTGATACAAGCCTGCCCTCCATAATGTAATGCTAATAGGCCCTGCATTTGGTTTTAAATTGTATGTGTGTGTGGTTGTGTCTTTATGGGAAAAATTACTGAGCGTGCATAGCAAACAACAAAAAGTCTCCTCAGATGACATTTGAGAGCATATGTCTCAGAGGCTTCAGCTACATTGACTCCCTAAGTCTTCTCGATCCTGACATGCCTGTTTATCCACAGGGCTTCCCCAAATGCTGGTTATGTTACCTTTTAGAGAGGATGTAACATATCTTGTGATGGCTTTTGTGCTCACAGGAAGTGTCAACACAGCTGAGATTGGTTTTGTTCGAAATTGCATACTTGTTTCTCCATTGTATAATGTGTGTGTACTGTGCACATTTTATATATGATACAAGGATCACCTTACAAAAATATGCAGGATACAACTCATATTACTGAGACTGCTCTCATTAGAGTGACAAATGACCTGCTCTTATAATCCGATCGTGGTTGTATCTCTCTATTAATGCTCCTGGATCTTAGCGCTGCGTTCGACACTATCGATCACAACATTCTTTAGAATAGACTTGAAAACTTTGTTGGCATTAGTGGAAGTGCATTAGCATGGTTCAAATCGTACTTATCTGATGCCATCATTTTGTAGCAGTGAATGAAGAGGTATCATATCGATCACAAGTGCAGTATGGAGTACCTCAAGGCTCAGTACTAGGGCCGTTACTTTTCAAGCTTTACATGTTACCCTTGGGAAA
The DNA here is from genome assembly GCA_027422405.1 of Ptychobarbus kaznakovi. Taxonomy (NCBI): domain Eukaryota; kingdom Metazoa; phylum Chordata; class Actinopteri; order Cypriniformes; family Cyprinidae; genus Ptychobarbus; species Ptychobarbus kaznakovi. Next base: position 18,003,818 of record CM049814.1, read on the forward strand.
TATCATCAGGAAACATGGGTTAGCGTTCACTGTTATGCTGATGATACTCAGCTCTATATTTCTTCACGGCCCATTGAAACACACCAAATTGAGAAACTTATGGAATGCATAGTCGATATAAAAATCTGGATGACGAATAATTTCTTACTACAGAATTCTGAAAAAACAGAGGTGTTAATAATCAGACCTAAAAACCACAAAACTAATAACCTAAAACACTGTCTACCACTTGATGGCTGCTCTGTCGATTCTTCATCATCAGTCAGGAACCTAGGTGTGCTATTTGATAGCAATCTCTCCTTTGACAGACACGTTTCTAGCATTTTTAAAACTGCATTTTTTCATTAAAAAAATATTTCCAAACTGAGACCTATTGAAATGTCAAATGCAGAAATGTTAATTCATGAGTTTATGACCTCAATGTTAGCTTATTGTAATGCTTTATTAGGTGGTTGTTCTGCACGCTTAATAAACAAAACTACAGATTGTCCAAAATGCAGCAGCTAAAATGCAGAGTTCTTACTAGAACCAGGAAGTATGACCACATTAGCCTGGTTCTGTCAACACTGCACTGGCTCCCTATTAAACATTGTATAGATTTAAAAATCTTGTTAATTACTTGCCATAATTACTAAGCCCTGAATGGTTTAGCTCCTCAGTACTTGAGCGAACTCTTATCGCATTATAGTCCTCCACATCCGCTACGATCTCAAAACTCTGGCCATTTGATAATACCTAGAATATCAAAATCAACTGCGGGCGGCAGATCCTTTTTCTATTTAGCGCCCAAACTCTGGAACAATCTACCTAACACTGTTTGGGAGGCAGACACACTCTGTCAGTTTAAATCTAGACTAAACACCCATCTCTTTAACCTGGCGTACATTTAACACACTAATGATGGGGCAGTCGTGGCCTAGTGGATAGAGCGTTGGACTTGTAATCCGAGGTTGTGGGTTTGAATCTCGGCTCCGGCAGGAATTGTCCACGACTGAGGTGAGACCCTTGAGCAAACCCCCAACTGCTCCCCGGGTGCCGCAGTGTCGGCTGTCCACTGCTCCAAGTGTGTGCACTTGGATGGGTTAAATGCAGAGAACACATTCCGCTGCTGGTTATACTCTGTATTGTGTATGTGACAAATAAAGCTCATCTGAGCTTAATCTTTTTTTGTCTTTTTTTTTATACGCTTCTAATGTTCAAATACGTTAAAGGATTGTTAGGCTGCATTAATTAGGTCAACCGGAACCGGGAACACTTAAACATTTAAAACATGATGTACTTGTTACATCATAAGAAGATTGACATCTACGCTAATATTAGTCTTTTTCTTTATATTCCGAAGTCACCGTAGCCACCCTATCCGGTCCTTATCCAGCCCAGATGATCACTGCAGTCACCAGATCCAGTCCGTATCCAGATCAGATGGTGGATCAGCACCTAGAGACGACCTCTACAGCTCTGAACATCAGCAGAGACCAGGACACCTAGATGAGCCCCAGAGACAGATCCCCAGTGAGGACCTCGTCACCTAGACAGCCATCGGTAAAAGACCACTGGAACCAGTGGAGCCCTTACAATCTGACTTTGCCGCAGTTGGAACAAACTACTGGTTCATCTGGCCAGAGGGGAACTGGCCCCCCGACTAAGCCTGGTTTCTCCCAATGTTTTTTTCTCTGTTCTGTCACCGATGGAGTTTTAGTTCCTTGCCGTTGTCGCCTCTGGCTTGCTTAGTTGGGGACACTTCATTTTCAGCGATATCACCGACCTGATTGCACAGATACAATTGAAACTGAACTAAGCTGGACGATGACATCACTGAATTCAATAATGAAATGTTTTAAATGCTTTAACTGAAAAAAATGGGAGTTTAATCTTATCATTTTACATAAGTGATACACTATTTTCCTATTTTGATATTTTGCAGTTGCTTTGACACAATTTGTATTGTTAAAAGCGCTACATAAATAAAGGTGACTTGACTTGACTTGACAACGACTGAATCAAATACCATATTCTTGAGCCTGACTTGACTTTTCGATATGGCCTAAAAATAAAAAAAACATTCAGACACTATATATATATATATATTTTATTAGGCCATTTAGGCCATTTATTTTATTAGGCCATTTTATTAGGTACACCTTGCTAGTATCCGGTTGGACCCCCCTTTGCCTTCAGAACTGCCCTAATTCGTCGTGGCATAGATTCAACAAGGTGTTGGAAACATTCCTCAGAGATTTTGATCCATATTTACATGATAGCATCACGCAGTTGCTGCATATTTGTCGGCTGCACATCCATGATGTGAATCTCCCGTTCCACCACATCCCAAAGGTGCTCTATTGGATTGAGATCTGGTGACTGTGGAGGCCATTTGAGTAAAGTGAACTCATTGTTGTGTTCAAGAAACCAGTCTGAAATGATTTGCTCTTTGTGACATGGTGCATTATCCTGCTGGAATTAGCCATCAGAAGACGTGTACACTGTAGTCATAAAGGGATGGACATGGTCAGCAACAATACTCAAGTAGGCTTTGGAGTTTAAACAATGCTCAGTTGGTATTAAGGGGCGCAAAGTGTGCCAAGAAAAATATCCCCACACCATTACATCACCACCACCATCCCTGAACCATTGAGACAATGCAGGATGGATCCATGCTTTCATGTTCTTTACGCCAAATTCTGACCCTACCATCTGAATGTCGCAGCAGAAATCGAGACTCATCAGACCAGGCAACGTTTTTCCAATCTTCTATTGTCCAAATTTGGTGAGCCAGTTTGAATTGTAGCCTACAATTGAATTGTAGCCTTGAATTGTAACAGGAAACCTGTTCTTAGCTGACATGAGCGGTCTTCTGCTGCTGTAGCCCATCTGCTTCAGGGTGCGTTCAGAGATGGTATTCTGCATACCTTGGTTGTAACGACTGGTTCTTTGAGTTACTGTTGCTTTTCATTCATCTCTAACCAGTCTGCCCATTCTCCTCTGACCTCTGACATCAACAAGGCATTTTCGTCCACACAACTGCCGCCCACTGGATATTTTAACATTTTTGGACCATACTCTGTAAACCCTAGAGAGATTGTTGTGTGTGAAAATCCCAGTAGATTAGTAGTTTTTGAAATACTCAGACCAGCCCGTCTGGCACCAACAACCACTCCACGTTCAAAAGTCACTTAAATCCCCTTTCTTCCCCATTCTGATGCTCGGTTTGAACTTCAGCAAGTCGTCCTCACCATATCTAGATGCCTAAATGTATTGAGTTAGTGCCATGTGATTGGCTGATTAGCAATGTGTGTTACCAAGCAATTAAACAGGTGTACCTAATAAGTGGCCGGTGAGTGTATATGTATATGTATGTATGTGTATATATATAAATATATGTATATATATATATATATAAATATATATATATATATAAGTATACAGAGCTCAGCGTAAATGAGTATACCCCCTTTGAAAAGTACAATTTTAAACAATGAACACAAAATGTTGACAAGACTAAGTTTAATATAACATCTGTTTAACTTATAACATGAAAGTAAGGTTAATAATATAACTCAGATTACACATTTTTCAGTTTTACTCAAATTAGGGTGATGCAAAAATGAGTACAACAAACCCCACAACAAAAACTACTAAATCTAGTACTTTGTATGGCCTCCGTGATTTTTAATGACAGCACCAAGTCTTCTAGGCATGGAATGAACAAGTTGGCGGCTATATTTTTGCCAGATCTATCTTTTCCATTCTTCAAGAGTGACCTCTTTTAGAGATTGGATGCTGGATGTGAGTGATGCTCAACTTGTCTCTTCAGAATTCCCCATAGGTGTTCGACTGGGTTTCAGATCAGGAGACATACTTGGCCACTGAATCACTTTCACCCTTCCTTCCTATCAATCCTCATCAGGTCCTATCAGGCGTGTCAACTCCGATCACGTCGGATGACCGACGAATTGGGATCTCGCCAGAGAGACCTATCCACTTCGAGTGTAACTAAACGAGCCAATGGACATTGGGCATGCGATCATTGCATCCAGCTGCCGCTGATCACAGCGTGAGTATAAGAGGCAGCTGGTGCGCCGCATTAATCACCCTTCCTTTCGCTTCGGAGCGAGCGGTGGTGCATCACTAATGCTCTCCTGTCCTGCGAGTGAGAAGCTAGCGAGTGCGGGCGTTAGAGCATAGCAGCGTTGGTCGCGGTCTCACGGGAGTGAAGAAAAGCGGTTTCCCGTGAAGACAGTCACACCAGGAGTGTGCGGTTGCCACTCCCCTGCGTGCTTCAGCACTGAAAGAGCAAATTTATCTGCATAACACGGGTGATCACGTCTTTTTAAAGATGTCTTATCACCCGTGCGTTCTGGTGCAGTTGGTCTCTGCATTCAGCACGGTGGGAGGCTTTCGTGCTGGTTCATATTCTTCTTGTGGGGACATGACCATCTTGGAGTTGCGCAATAGACTACCGCTGTGTCAAACATGGCGGAGTCCCCTCTGCCTCTGCCGCGATCTGGCGTTCGCCCTGGCACGCGGGGCTGCACAGCATCCGGTGAGTCAGAGGTGATTTAAAGGATTACGGTGAGGACTTCCCCAAGTGGAGTTCCTCACCCCTCAAGCACTCTGCACGGCGGGGGTACCCGTTGGTTCGGACTGGGCCTCTACTGAGTGGGGTACCCCACCCGTTTCCTTCGGCCGCTCCCCCTGATGACCTGATGTCGATCGCTGCATCGAGGGCGAGCTCTCTCTCTCCGGGGATGACGACTCGGCTGCGTTGCCCCCTTCGGGTGTGGTAGCGTTGTCCGAGCCAGACCCAGAGATGACGGCTATGTTTTCCCGGACCGCCGAGAACGTCGGGCTCGTGTGGAATCCTCCACCACCGCGTCCCGACCCTTCAAGGTTGGACAAGTGGTATCTCGGGGGGGGGGGGGGGGGGGTCGCGTTGGTTCTCAGCGTCCCCCTCCGGTGCCATTCTTTCCGGAAGTGCATGAGGAGCTTACAAGATCATGGAAGGCACCTTTTACTGCCCGAAATAAATCTTGTGCTCCTCCCCCCTCACCACCCTCGATGGTGGAGCCGCTTTGGGGTACACGGGCATCCCCTCTGTGGAGCGGTCTGTGGCCATGCAACTGTGTCCAACAGTCGCTTCCACTCTGCGGGTTAACCGTGTCTCCCCCCTCACGGGCCTGTAAGTATTCGTCAGGCCTCACTGGCAGTGCTTATAGAGCCTGTGGGGAGGCGGCTTCAGACGGTTCGGAGCTGCTCAGGTCGACCTGTTTGTATCTCCAGAAACCACCCACTGCCAGGAGTTCTACTCCCTAACCGAGGCAACGCTCGGCATGGATGCACTGGCACACAGCTGGCCCCGGGGCCTGTGCAAATATGCGTTCCCCCAGTGACCTACTAGCACAGACACTGTGCAAGATCAGGAGGACGAGGAAGCAGGTCTTGTTAGTGCTCCATATTGGCCCAACAGGACCTGTTCCCGGAACTTATGCTCCTTGCGACAGCCCCTCCCTGGCCAATTCCTCTGAGGAAGGATCTGCTTTCTCAGAGACGGGGCAACCCTATGGCACCCGCGTCCGGACCTGTGGAAACTCCACGTATGGTCCCTGGATGGGACGCGGAGGTTCTAGGTGACCTACCCCAGGAGGTAGCTTTCACCATTGCTTCAGCACGAGCACCGTCCACAAGACGGGCCTATACGCTGAAGTGGAACCTGTTCGTCGAATGGTGTTCCTCTCACCGTGAGGACCCCTGGAGATGTTCGATCAGAGCCGTGCTGTCCTTCCTGCAGCAAGGGTTGGAGCGTAGGCTGTCCCCCTCCCCCCTCTTAAAGTTTAACGTTGCTGCTATTTCAGCCCACCATGACTCCGTAGAGGGGAGATCGGTGGGGAAACACGATCTGGTCGTCAGGTTTCTTAGGGGGCCAGGAGGTTGAATCCACCTAGGCTCTCCCTCCTTACCCTCTTGGGATTTGGCATTGGTGCTAAGAGCACTAACAATTGCCCCCTTTGAGCCTTTGCAGTCAGTCGAGTTGAAGTTTCTCTCTATGAAAACCCTACTCCTGACTGCGTTGGCCTCGATCAAGAGGGTGGGGGACCTGCAGGCATTTTCGGTCGACGAATCGTGCCTTGAGTTTGGGCCGGCTGACTCCAGTGCAACACTGAGACCCCCGGCCTGGCTATGTGCCCAAGGTTCCTACCACTCCCTTCAGGGACCAGGTGGTGAACCTGCAAGCGCTGCCCCTGGAGGAGGCAGACCCAGCCCTAGCTTTGCTCTGTCCGTTACGTGCACTGCGACAGTACACGGATAGAACTCAGAGCTTTAGGACCTCAGAACAGCTCTTTGTCTGTTACGGAGGAACAGCAGAAGGGGAAGGGTGTCTCCAAGCAGAGGATGGCCCACTGGATAGTGATGCTATCACCTTGGCCTATGAAGCACAAGGTGTGCCCTGCCCGCTCAGGTTGCGTGCTCACTCTCCACTAGGGGTGTTGCATTGTCCTGGGCGCTGGCTCGTGGCGCCTCGCTAGCAGACATCTGTAGAGCTGCGGGTTGGGCGACTCCCAACACGTTCGCTAGGTTCTATAGCCTACGTGTCGAACCGGTTTCCTCCTGTGTTCTCACCTCAAACGGGTAGTGGCACTGAGAGGCCCTGTTCAGAGTCGGCTTGCGGCATCCTTAAACGCCATATTCTCCAGAGAGTTCTCTAACCGGGCAAACCCTGTCGAGTCCTCCAGCACACACTGGCGGAACGTACGGTGCCAGGCCTTTCAGCCAAAGAATTCTTGAAATCTGGTGTGAGGCTAGTGCCCATATGAGTGACCCTGTTGGGATCCCATATGTGTTTTCCACGGTATTCTTATTAGAACCGTGTTTCCCCAGGTAGACCATGTTCTGCCGTCTCTAATGATGGCAGCCTGAGCCATCACAGAGACTTCCATGTGCATTAGGGACCTACGGGGTTACTTCACGTGTGTAATGTCACTTAACCCCCCTGGGAGGAGATGACTCCGCAGTGTGCCTCTTCCAAGTGGAAGGGCACACTTTCCATCCCCAGTGTTATTCAAGTCCTACTGTTTGTGTTACTAAGCTAAGGCAGCAGTAGTCGACCTTTCTGTGTAGCCCGGTCCTATCGTCTGCCTTATAGGAAGGATCAGGAGGCCTACACAGGGCGCTGGAAGGGGCAAGCTCCTGTGGCGCTTTGGTAGGGATCCCAATTCGTCGGTCATCCGACATGACTCGAGTGACCGACTGATAGGGCACGTCTCGGTTACGTATTAACCCTCGTTCCCTGAAGGAGGGAACGGAGACGTCACGTCCCGTCGCCACAGTTGCTGTACCACCGCTGAGCGGCCGGGTCACCGGCTCGGCTCCTCAGCGAAAGCATGATTAATGCGGTGCACCGCTGCCTCTTATACTCACGCTGTGATCAGCGGCAGCTTGATGCAATGATCGCATGCAATGTCCATTGGCTCGTTTAGTTACACTCGAAGTGGATAGGTCTCTCGGCGAGATCCCAATTTGTCGGTCATCCGACGTGACGTCTCCGTTCCCTCCTTCAGGGAACGAGGGTTACATACGTAACCGAGACGTTCTTCTTCAGAAATCCAACAGTGGCCTTGGATGTGTGTTTAGGATCATTGTCATGTTGGAAAAGTGCACAACGCCAAGGTCACAGAGTGATGGTAGCATCTTCTCTTTCAGTATAGAGCAGTACATTTGTGAATTCATGATGCCATCAATGAAATGCAGCTCCCCGACACCAGCAGCACTCATGCGCCCTCACATAAGGACATGACACCACCATGTTCACTGTAGGCACCATGCCTTTTTCCCTTATATTCCTCACCTTTGCGACGCCATAACAGTTTTTGAAGCCATCAGTTCCAACCACATTTATCTGGTCTCATCACTCCAAGTATAGAGTCCCAGTAGTCTTCATCTTTGTCAACATGGGCCCTGGCAAACTCTAGCGGGCTTTTTTGTGCTGGGCTTTAGTAGAGGCTTCTTTCGTGGACGGCACCCATGCATGCCATTCCTCTGCAGTGTAACGCCGTATTGTGTCACGGGAAATAGTCACCCCCATTTTTGCTTTCTACTTCTTTAGATAACTGCAGTGAACTTTCATGTCGATTTTCTTCAACCCTTCTCATCAGAAACGCTCCTGACGAGGTGTTTAACTTCCGTGGACGACCTGGACTCTCTGTGAGATGTTGCAGTTCCATCTTTTTAAATGTTTGTACCACTTTTGGCAACAGTATTCTGACTGATAAGTAAAGCTTTGCTGATTTTCTTGTAGCCTTCACCTTTCTTGTGTAAAGAAATTATTTTCTTTCTCAGGCCTTGTGACATTTCTCTTCCATGTGGTGCCAATGCTGACAGCATGAAATGGAAAGGGGTTTTATTTAAGTAACAACGTTTTATAGTCAACTGTCACCTGTGTAATGAATAATTAGACTCACCTGTGGTTGAATTCTTGTAAATTAGACATTTGTAGTCTACAATTTAGCTTTGCTCCAGAACTTTCAGTGGGTGTACTCATTTTTGCATCACCCTAATTGAAGTAAAACTGAAAATTGTGTTCTCTAAGTTATATTATTAACCTTACTTTCATGTTACAAGTTAAACCAGATGTTATATAAAACTTAGTCTTGTCAACATTTTGGGAAAATGTTTTGTGTTCATTGAGATATTGTTTAAAATTTGAGATATTGTTACTTTTCAAAGGGGGTGTACTCATTTACGCTGAGCACTGTATATATATACACACACATATATATATATATATATATATATACATATAAATATATATATATATATAAATATAATAAATCAGTTTTTTTTTTCTCTTTAAAAAGTGCCCAAACCTTTTTTAGTTTCTGAGAATCGCCGGTACTACCGCGCAAGCGCGAGGTCTTGCTGTCCCAGCACGCACACACCTCTCTCTCGCTCTGCGTCAGCTTGGTTCAGCATGCAGCAGCTGAGGGGCAGTGCTCTCAGTCAAACAAGATATTATGTTGCTTCTCTAATTTTACATGCAAGTATAGCCGAAATCACAGCACAGCTATTGTCTTTGTTATGTGTATTTGATTTCATCAGACGACGGCCCAATGTGACAAATAAACCAGGAATAATATGTCATGATTTTGATAATCTTGTTTCTAAATATTTTTTTTTTAAAGAACATTTTTATTTCCAAATCATAAGTATATGCTATATGCTGATGTCATATGACAACAATTTAGCATACTACTGTTTATAATTTATTATTGCATAAGAAATACATTAAAATGACTGTTATACTGTTTCATACTAATAGTTGTAATGCTAAGAACTTTGAGAGTATATAGTGTATACTGCGCAATATAGTTTTCCATTCACAACTTAGCTTTTTACCTTGAGACACGTCAAGATCAGGAATAGTTTAACCTTTTATATTATTGTTATTTGAGGATTAGGAAGTGTATCCCACATGAATTCACACTGTTGTGACTACAATTCTTAAAATTTAATAGACAAATAACCAAATCTTTATCACTAGTAAAAATGACCTTTACCTGATTATGCTGGTATCATTGTAGGCAAATTTGTTGTACAAAAACAGTAAAAGGGAACAACACGTTGATTATTGTTCCTAGAGTTTTGCCAAACAGAAGCCTAATCTCACCTTTTCCTTTTACAATATCTGTTTTCAGGAAGAGATCAGGTGACAACCCTCAAAGCAAAGAAACCTCGCTATTTTAGAGGCAACATGATCAGCCTTTTATGGAACATCATTGTCCATTCATAATGTCACGAACTTGATAGAAACTGCTGGAAAGAAAGGAAGTCCAGACATCACACAAAGAAATCTACTACTGCGGGAATACTGCACGGATGCGCAGGAAGGATCCATCCCTTAAGGTCTGAACTACAAACACCGGATGCAAAGTTCCAATTGCAAATAAAGTGGAAGCCTTAAAGGTAATTCCAGCGATAGATGGAGGTGATAAAGTGGCGCTGTCGGGGCGGTGAAGGTGAGCTGGGGCAGGTGGTGAGCGCTCGGGGAGGGCTGTAAGGGAATCTGAGGCACACCTGCTCTTGTCGGGTCGGCCCGTGAGAATCGAGCTTCTTTCATCGGCCTGTCGGTTTAGAGGGGCCAGACGGCTGTGCCCAGAACACTCACACACAATGGAATCGGGAAGAATAGGCACGGATTTGCTCTTTTAGGCCCTCTTGTTACACCCTTTTTTTGACGGGACCTCATTACAACAACTGTCGAGCTTTTGATCATGGGCAGCATTACGTCTCGTACTTCGATTGTATAGACTTCGAGGAAAAAAGACATTTGCATTTGTAGAGAGGGAATCTGTGAGAAGAAAACGTTGCAGTTCTAGGAATTGCTTTGGGTTACAAAAAAAAAGGCAGCTTGCAAGTGTTTTTTGTTGTTTTTTTTCACACAGATTTTACACAAAAGACACTATAGTTTGAGAATATGACCATAAAACATGAGAATGAATCAGGAGGGAATGCTGCTATTTTGAAGTGCTTCTGTTCTGTTTGGGGTTTGCAGGAAGTAACCCCAAATTCCTTGCATGCATATGCAGAAGACGTGCAGAATGTTAATGGGACTCTTCACCCAAAAATTTAAATTCTGTCACCATTTACACACCCTCCACTTGTTCCAAACCAGTATGAGTTTCTTTCTTTGTTGAACAACAAAAAAGTATGAGTATGCAATATAATTGAATGTCCACTGTCTTTAGCGTTTTGTAAAAATGTCATTTATTTATTATTTAGTATATTATTTATACTAGATTTAGTATATAGAATTAATTTATTTAGTATTATTATTATTTAGTTAGTTGGTCAGTCAAGTGGACCTACATTTATCACAAATATATTAAATTATATTTGACTTTAGTTTTTATTGTAATACTTTTTATCTGACTGACTACCAATATTACAACAACAATGACAATAATAACAATAATGATAATGCTAGTCAGGCAGACTAGCACGACGGACAGACAGAGAGACAGAAAGACAGACAGACAGACAGGCAGACAGACAGATAATAGCCATTACTTACCTCCCATTGAACAAATAATTAAACAAACTTTAAGAAATATCCATTTTAGAACGTGGAAACCGTGTGTGTGTGTGTGTTCCAATAATTGTAAATATAAAACAGATTTATTTATTCAAGTTTATCTATGTGGCTGTTTATTAAGTTGACTATGCTGGTATTGTTCAGATAATTGTTTGTGCTCTCATACAATCATGTCTATCCCAGTACAAGCCTGGGCTTTGTCAATATTGGTAAGTAAAAAAATAGAAATAATAAGACTTTACTTTGACGTGTATGGATTTTGGACACTTATGGGGTTTGGGCACTGCAAGTTTCAATGTTACTGAAACACAAAGAAGGCCCTTCTTCCAAGAGGAAAGATGAAATAAGCATTATGTATCGGTATTATCAGGGAAAAATATTTCTCACAGATTCTAAAGTATAATTTATCTAATTGGATAAGGCAGCAGAAGGAAATCTAGCATTAGCTTTCCTATCATCATCATCATCATCATTTTGTGAGCATGGAGTCTGCAGATTAAATCCTGGTATCAGTTTCAGACAGGACAGAGGGCTTCAATGACATCCTTTAATCCCTGCTAAGAGTCCGGCTGCGGCTGAGGAGAATCGATCATCTGGAAACTTTACTGATCTTGACAATCTCAGAGTTTCAGCACGATCACGTTGTGTCACAATTCAGGAGAGATGATGCCTAAAGCTGTTTGCATTTTGGAATTACCCTGACATAACTGAAAAAACTGCCATGACATATATGAACCCACTTTAATAATTTGAGTTTATTTCACCTTTGAAAATAGCAATGTGATTTTTTTTTTTTATATATTTTATTGTATGGTAATTACAGAAATACTTCTTTGGAAATATGCTAATGAAGGTAAATGTATTACATTCAAATAAGTGTAATTGAAAGGAATAACAAAATGTATAAAACTGAAAACATATATAAACTTTTTAGTTTTAAAATGTACACATATCTAAGAGTGTGTATTACATGTAAAACATGTAAATTTAAATTTAACTTATTGAAGTGTATACTACAGGTCTTTTAAAGTGTACATTAATTAATGCAGTACCACAAAATAATGCAAGTAAGTTTTTTAAATAAAAAAAGGAATAACAAATTCAATAAAACAAATTATATTTAAATTGTTTTGTTAATATTAAATTTTTAAGCATTTTTACATTTTAATTGCATAACTTATTAATGTGTCTTTTACCACTTCTAATGTCTTTAAATAATGTATTTATTTCTGTTTCACAAAAAATAATCAGAAGCATTTTTAATTTGTTAGTTTTCTAACTAATGTGGTTAAATAATGTTAGAAAAAAAAAAAAAGTTTAGTTTCCATTAGGGACACAGGGGGTATGTGAATAACAAACAGCAGATGTATTGAACGCTGAACGAGGTGAATGAGAGGAGCAGAGTATACAGGCAAGTAAGCAGGGAATGGGAAAGTCTCTTGGGTCTTATCGGAGTGTGATAGTCATTTTCCTAATCCAGGGAATCCAAAGAAACAATGGAGCACTGGAGTTGTGTAGAACAAGGAGAAGATCGTCGGGGCAACTAGCTGGTAAGTAAACACAGGTTAGTCTCAGGTAAGTCACGCATACAATGTTAGTCTTCCGATGCAAACTATAGACCAGATAACCCACTAGTGCGAGGAGTACAGGGATAAAGGGAAAGTAACAAGCTGAGGCAGGTGTGGGCAATCAGTGCTCAGGGAATAGGGATCTGGTGTGTGCTGCATGGGGCTGATTGACTGTGACTGAAACCAGGTGTGAGACGGGGAGGATTCTGGAGTCCAGAGATGGTGACAGAGACTCCCTAACATTAGTAAAGTGTAACCAATATTTTTTTTTTTTTTGCTTGATTTTGGGAAGAAATATGACACCAACATTTTTGAGATTCACATACGGTCGGCAGTAAGGAGAGCAGAACAAAACTGTCAGTGCGTGAGAATGGCTTCATCATGTATTCACTTTATAAGCAGCAGCAGCCTGTTGCTTGCTCTCATTTCTCTCTCTCTCTCTCTCTCTCTCTCTCTCTCTCTCTCTCTCTCTCTCTCTCTCCTCTCTCTAGCTTAAGAAAACAATTACCCATTCAGAGACATTCCTCCACTACTAACACTAAGCAGTCTCATTAGAAGCCCCAAGGACAACAGGAAGAAATGCACAAATGTCTACGGTTACCTAAATGGGGCCTAACCGGAGCTGTCATTACACTCACTGACTCTGGCAGACGTGACAGAAGCCAAACACACACACAGGTTCTCTGCCCTATCACAGCAGGCATCTCTCAGAATGGCTGAATTGTATAAATGTTAAGTCATACTTAATTGCCCATAGAAACGTTTGTCTCAGATATTTTCCTCTTGGCTCCACTAGCCTATGCTGGTTGCTGGAAAAAATAGTGGCCAAAGAAAACACACTGAGGCTGTTTTCTTGTTAAAATGCACAGATTGGATGCAAGATTAAAACCCACTTCCAGTGTTTCTTTCTCTGTGACTAAATCAAGCAGTGTTTGGGTTTGTACGGTTGTCCTTAATATGCTAAATGCTGTTAGCCTGATTTTAAATATGCGTTGCTAGCTCTGAAAACAGTCTTATTGGCATCAAACATGGGTAGAATGCGACCTTGAGAAGTTTATAGCAAAAACAGACTGCTAAACTTTACAGTTAAACTTTTTTTTTCCTCAATCAACACTATTCCTGTGGGCAGAAAGTCTGCTGTGAGAGTGGAGCTCATTAACAGTTGACCCCAGCTTGAAATAGCTGAGAATTAAGCAGTGCTCCACATGTTTGGGCCTTCTCTCGCTGCCAAAACCACTCCTACTCCAAATCCAACTCGGGACACGGGGGGACTGGGAAGCCCTTATCTAATTCCAAGCCAGCCTTTACATCCGTGAGGAAATACAGGTCAAGTGTGGACCAACTGCACTTAGTACCTTAATTTAAAGAGAGTGTAAAACAAGAATATATACACTCACTCTGCCTGATTCATTCCACTGATGCCTTTTGACTGGCTTTCCCCTGTGAATGGCTCTGTGGACGAGAAAAGTAAAGTCAACATCTGCACTACAATTCCCAGAGCCCCATTGCAGCGTTTACTGCTCTCTTGACAGCATTTGTTCATTTGCAGTGCAAAACAGATCACACTTTGTGGAGATTTGTGGTTTGTATAGTATGATTGCATTGTGTTTTTCCGTAAATAAATATATTCAGAAGAATGTCCTCCCGAGGGAGGATACCATGCAGAATTACATTCGGCAGACAATACTTTCTTCATATACAATGAGACAAGCAAATGCATCATGGTTAAACCATAAGATAAACCATAGGTTAAACCACGTCCCTCAGAATCCAAACTCTCTTGATGAACTATCATGTCTTTTCCGTGTATAATGATGTTGACATCTCTAAAGGGCGGATATTCCCTCTTTTCAATCATTGGCTTTTTAATGTGACAGGCGCAAGAATGAAACTGGAGTTAGGTATCAGGCTGACCTGGATATGAGGTCAGTGTTTATATGGGTGGAGGTGGGGTTGTACACCGTGAGGATGTGCACCGTGTGAATGGTACATTGTCTGAAGAGGAAGTGTGTAGTGTAAAGTAGCCTCAGGCCCTTTCAGATCAGTTCAGGTAAGTTAACATACTGCTGAATCTGAGTACATACTGACATTTAATTCATGTAATGCATCAACACACACACACACACACACACACACACACACACACACACACACACACGTGCACGTCTAAAACATACACGTCTAAAGATTCAGTGACAGTATCACTGCTAAGCCGGTTTAACTGGCACCCAGCTTTAAAAAAATAAACACTGTATTGGTTACCAATATAAATTACTCATACATTACCCATGGGCTCCAAAACAAGCAAGAACCATTTGTTCTCAAAATCAAACCTGGAGTTTAAGATCAATATTATTAGTTAATAAAAGTTAATAACAACAATCAATTTTTCACACACATTTTCTGTATGGCTTCAGATGATTTGGAATAAGCTGTATTGAAATCATTTATGCTATTTTGTATCATGCATTTTGTAATTTTCGGTGCTTTAGAGCAGTGTTTATGATGTTAATTTAAACTAAAATGATTAAAACTGTTTAAAAACTAAACTAAACTACAATGGAATAATACATACTAGATTGAAAAAAAAAAAAAAAGAAAGTGTCTCATATGGACTCACTTTTTTGAACAAAAATATAAAAATCGTATATTTGATCAGTAAATGTAGATCAGCAATGGCGACACATTTGTTTAATACAATCCATGTTAAAGGAATAGTTCACCCAAAAATGAAAATCTGCGGAAAAATGTACTTACCCCCAGGCCATCCAAGATGTAGATGATTGTCTTTCTTTAATCGAACAGATTTGGAGAAATTTAGCATTCAATTTTCATCCTCTGCAGTGAATGGGTGCCGTCAGAATGAGAGTACAAACAGCTTTTTGACACAGTCCAAAACATCAAAGTAATCCACGTGAATCCATTTAATCAAGTAACACGATGAACTTCTGATGCAGAACAGATCTTAGATAGCCCAAGAGTGAGGTGATGTTTTTAATTATTTTATTTTATTTAATAACACATAATACAACAAATATATATTTACATTTAGCAATTTTTCAGACGCTTTTATCCAAAGCAACTTACAATTGGGGAACACATAAAGCGATTAACCTTGAAGAGGCAAACGGACAGAGGAAGTGCTCGTAACACCAAGTCTTAGGCATTGTTCAAATAAATACAAGCTAGCAAGGGAAGGAGAGAAAGGTAAAGAGAAAGATGAAGATATAGAAAAGGGTAAAGTATTTTTTTAGGATTAAGTCAAGTAGTGTTGAAAGAGATGAGTTTTCAGTTGTTTCTTGAAGGTTGACTGGGATCCAGCATTCCGGATGGGGGTGGGAAGATCATTCCACCAGCCAGGAATGGTGAATGAGAAGGTTCTGGAGAGTGATTTTGAGCCTCTCTGTGATGGCACCACGAGGCGTCGCTCACTAGCAAATCTTAGACTTCTGGAAGGGATGTAGATTCATAATAGTGAGTGGAAGTAGGTGGGTGCTGACCCTGTGGTTGTTCTATATGCAAGCATCAGTGTCTTGAACTAGATGTGAGCTGCAACTGATAGCCAGTGCAAGGAGACAAAGAGAGGTGTAATATGAGCTCTTTTGGGCTCGTTGAAGACCAGTCGTGCCGCTGCATTCTGAATCATTTGTAGAGGTTTGATTGTGTTTGATGGAAGTCCAGCCAGAAGAGCATTGCAGTAGTCCAGCCTAGAAATGACAAGGGCCTGGACAAGAAGTTGTGCAGCATGCTCTGTCAGAAAGGGCCTGATCTTTCTGATGTTGTGAAGTGCAAACCTGCAAGATCGAGCAGTCTTCGCAATGTGCTCTTTGAAGGTCAGCTGATCATCAAAGATTACACCAAGATTTCTGACCGAAGCTGATGGGGTAATTGTTGATGAACCTAACTGAATCGAGAAGTCATGCTGTAGAGTTGGAGTGGCAGGGAAGACAAGAAGCTCAGTCTTTGCCAGGTTGAGCTGTAGGTGATGTTCTTTCATCCATGCCGAGATGTCTGCCAAGCAGCCTGAGATCCGTGCAGCTACCGTTGGATCATCTGGTCGAAATGAGAGATAGAGCTGGTCATCAGCGTAGAAATGTAGGAGAAACCATGTGCCTGTAGATGGGACCCAGTGATGTAGTGTATGTGGAGAAGAGGAGGGGTCTAAGAACCGATCCCTGAGGAACACCGGTGACCAATTGATGTGCTTTGGATACCTCCCCTCCCCAGGCCACCTTGAAAGACCGACTAGTGAGATAGGATTCAAACCAGCGAAGTGGAATCCCAGTGATGAGAGGGTGGAAAGGAGGATCTGATGATTGACCGTGTAAAAAGTGGCATGAATACATGCCGGAATACATGAAGCAATTCAGAGGCAAACAGACAGAGGAAGAGCTCGTAATACCAAGTCTTAGGCATTGTTCAAATAAGTACAAGCTAGCAAGAGAAGGAATTAATAAGGAGAAAGACAGGTTTTTTAACACAAAAATATTACATTATATATATATACAAACCCGATTCCAAAAAAGTTGGGACACTGTACAAATTGTGAATAAAAACAGAATGTAATGATGTGGAAGTTTCAAATTTCAATATTTATTCAGAATACAACATAGATGGCATATCAAATGTTTAAACTGAGAAAATGTATCATTTAAGGGAAAAATAAGTTGATTTTAAATTTCATGGCATCAACACATCTCAAAAAAGTTGGGACAAGGCCATGTTTTACACTGTGTGGCATCCCCTCTTCTTTTTATAACAGTCTGCAAACGTCTGGGGATGAGGAGACAATTTGCTCAAGTTTAGGAATAGGAATGTTGTCCCATTCTTGTCTAATACAGGCTTCTAGTTGCTCAACTGTCTTAGTCTCTTTGTCGCATCTTCCCTCTTTATGATGGCCAAATGTTTTCTATGGTGAAAGACTGGACTCTGTTGGCCATTTCAGTACCCGATCCTTCTTCTACGCAGCCATGATGTTGTAATTGATGCAGTATGTGGTCTGGATTGTCATGTTGGAAAATGCAAGGTCTTCCTGAAAGAGACGAAGTCTGGATGGAGCATATGTTGTTCTAGAACTTGGATAACCTTTCAGCATTGATGGTGCCTTTCCAGATGTGTAAGCTGCCCATGCCACACGCACTCATGCAACCCCATACCATCAGAGATGCAGGCTTCTGACTGAGCGCAGATAACAACTTGGGTTGTCCTTGTTCTCTTTAGTCCGGATGACATGGCGTCCCAGTTTTCCAAAAATACTTCAAATTTTGATTCGTCTGACACAGAACAGTTTTCCACTTGGGTTGTCCTTGCCACAGTTCTCTTTATTTTCCGGATGAGCCTTGGCCCAGAGAAAACGCCTGCGTTTCAGGTTTTCATGTTTAGATATGGCTTCTTTTTGACTTCTATAGAGTTTAGCCGGCAATGGGAACAGAACATTTTCCACTTTGCCACAGTCCATTTTAACGGTGGATTGTGTTCACCGACAAGCCTTGGCCCAGAGAAAACGCCTGCGTTTCAGGATCATGTTGTGATTTCCATTACAGTACCATTCCTGTATGGCTTCTTTTTTGATGCAGTGCCGTCTAAGGGCCCGAAGAACGTGCATCCGTGGATTGTGTTCACCGACAATGCCTTGACCCTTACGCAGAGTATTCCTGAGTTCCATGTTGATTCTCTGATTTCCATTACTTTGGATGATAGTATGCATTCCTGTAGATGATGATAACTTCAAACTCTTTGCAATTTTCTCTGAGAAACTCCTTTCTGATATTGCTCCACTATTTTTCGCCGCAGCATTGGGGGAATTGGTGAATTGGTGATCCTCTTCCATCTTGACTTCTGAGAGACACTGCACTTGAGAGGCTCTTTTTATACCCAATCATGTTCAATTGACCTAATAAGTTGAAATTGGTCCTCCAGCTGTTCCTTATTTGCATTTAACTTTTCCGGATCCTCTTCCATCTTATTTACCTGTCCACTTTTTTGGAATGTGTAGCTCTTGAAATCCAAAATGAGCCAATATTTGGCATGACATTTCAAAATGTCTAACTTTCAACATTTGTCCCAACTTTTTGGTTATGTGTCTATATTCTATTGTGAATAAAATATAAGTTTATGAGATTTGTAATTATTGCATTCCTTTTTATTCACAATTTGTAAGTGTCCAAAAACTTTTTGGAATGGCATACATTTCAAAATGTCTCACTTTCAACATTTGACATGTTTTCCACATATTCTATTGTGAATAAAATATAAGTTTATGAGATTTGTAATTATTGCATTCCTTTTTATTCACAATTTGTACAGTGTCCCAACTTTTTGTCGGGTGTATACATATATATACATGTTTCCACAATGTCCTTGACCATGAGCAGAATCCAGAGATCCTGGAAACAACTGGCGTTGAACTTGTGTGTGTGTATTTGTATGTCCACATCTCACCAGGCGTCTGTGTTTCTCTATGCCATCTTGCCTCAGGCTCTCTGCTAACCTCATCTGACATCGGCGTCCGACTGCTCACCGTTCAGGAGTGCTGTGTGTGTGTGTGTGTGTTTGACAGCACTAATCTTTGTGGGTGTGTGTGGAATTATTTTGGTGTGTGAATGCCTGAAAGCAGACAGTTGCTTGTGTTGACAGGGGGTCATAAACAGAGATGGTTGTGTGAAACAGAGAATGCTGCACACGTGACAAGACTAGCAAACAGAAACAGCAGACTGATTCTTGAGACATGGAACAAAATGAAGTATACAAGTAACGTTATTTCATATTTTTTTTCAACCATAAAATCAACTTCACAATTGCATCTTGACATGCTGTTTTCTCTCAATTTTAAGCATATATCACTGACTTCAGAAAACTCAACAGTGATTTATTATGAACGGAGATACATACTGGCAAACATCACATTAAACATCACCAGAACTTGGCACTAGGTCAGATTTCACTCATTAGGGCACATCCCGTCTTGTAAAACTGCACTGGGCACAATTCCCAACCATTTTCACCTTTATTTAACCTCTGTAATCCTGTATTAGTCACAGAAAACCATAATACACAAGTGCTAAAATTATTAACTGAGCTCTAATCACAATCTGTTATCATGCAGTGCAGACTGGGTATTTGTAGAGCTGTGTCAGTTGGAGTATAATTTTAAGAAGTTTTAATTGGCGTCTGGTGGTCAGATGGGCTTCATTAGATGACCCCCGTGGCTGTACCTAGGCACACCGTTAATACTGTGGTCATTAAGCAATGACCAGCAGTTGCTCCTATGAGAGGAAAAAAGACACTCCATAGAGTCTATTGGGTTTGTGGCAGTATTATACAAGGCTGTGAGAATGAATATGTGTAGTGGGGCGTTCCACAGGCATGACACTAGACGTTAGGGACCGCAGTTGCAGTGTCTGAGTCGCCAATTAATTTCCTTCTGCTCTATAAAGTTTCATGTAATATTCCTAATTTCATATATGCTAAGAGATGGCAGATGTTAAGACCCTCAAATACTCCCATGACCTTACAGTCTCTCCTTCCACAAGAAGTGTTCATTACCCAAACAGTCTCACACACAGGGTGCCGACTTATCGAACCAAACACAATGCTCTTCCAAACTGCCAAGTGTCCAAATGTGGAGTGACATGTCTGAAGTTGTGTTATGGAGCAGGAAATTACACATTTGGGCTCCCGCTAGGGTTATGGCCTGCTGAAAAGACCAGCATGAATTTCTAATTTGATGCAATCTGGTTTCTGCTGGTTTGGTGCTGGTCTAGCTGATGGACCAGCATATCCATTCGGAAGCTATTGCTCATTCTTAACCTCTTAATTGTTACCCTCTTGAAACCTCTCCAAAGCCATAAGTTCAAACAAGGTATGTTCCAAATTAGAAGTTGATATCACAAAAATTGAGGTTCCTGTGAGATTTAGTTTAGGTACTATACCAAAAAATAGCCGGCTGTGTGACACTCATGCATTTGATGCATTTCCCTGTCACAAAATTCTGTCAAGTAATTACTTCTATCACAAAATAACCACCAAATATGGAAACCTGAGACTCATACCGTTTCAACGATATGTATTTTGTCCTGATTAGACAACGTTTGGATTCTAAATATTGTAGTGCATTTTGCAATATTACACTTGACACTGCTCACTAGGGGAGGAGCTAGCAATGATTATTTAAGTTACCATGTCCATAGTAAAACAATTTCTGATTTCAAAACAGTTTTCAAAAGATACATTTTGTAAGCTTTCAAATGATATCAAATTCACAATGGTTACTAAATATGTGATGGGGGAAAAAAAACAATAATAATACAAATCAGGGCCCTGACAGTTATCAGCTTAAAGTGTGTTAACTTTTACTGTTGCTCATGATTTGGAATTGTATGTGAAGGATAAATAGAACATGCAACTTTCACATTAATTCAAGATGGTCCTGCTAATTTCGTTAAGCTAATGAAGAAGACATTACCATCAACACAGTCATCTTCCAGTTTAAAGGTTTTGGTTTCAATACGACTGTCAGTGCACTCAGAAAGAAATGTCATCACTTCATTATTCCTGCAGGATTTAGATGGACAATCTAAAGGGATCTTTCAAGGTTTCCTCAAGAATTGACATGATTTTTCTGAGATGTACCGATTGTTTCTTGATGTGTCTGAAATTTTGATCAGGTACTTGTACTTGTGACTGGAGTTGAAAGATTGCTTAGGCTGAAATTAAAACTTGCAAACTTGGGAATGAGAATATGTGAGTTACGAATAATGGTCTAGGCTTTTGATTATTGGATGGACTTATATAATGTTAGTGGTGCTTGCGATTACTATTGTGCACTATTTCTGCATTATTTTTTGTTTCAATAGGAACGGATTGGGAATTTCACACAGATTTCATATCGTGTTCAAGAGGGTCAACAGAAAGCTGCTTGGTTTGAAAGTGACAAGCAAAATAATCTCTTAAACTTGCATTAATGTAATATAAATTTAACAATAAAATAAGCCTGGAAAAAAAAAATAATAATCTCAAATTTAAATTTGTACATTTTAAACATTTAAGCAAAACATGACACAACATTTTTACCTTGGTCAAAGAGGCGGGTTAGATAGAGAAGATGGGTGGACAGAGAGAGATCT
Source organism: Ptychobarbus kaznakovi (assembly GCA_027422405.1). Lineage (NCBI taxonomy): Eukaryota > Metazoa > Chordata > Actinopteri > Cypriniformes > Cyprinidae > Ptychobarbus > Ptychobarbus kaznakovi. The sequence continues at coordinate 18,025,597 of CM049814.1, forward strand.
GGAGATAGAGAGGGGGGGGGGTCCCATTCAGGAAATAGTTGAGCAGTTTGGGCAGACTTCCAGCAGGCTGTCTGCTGATTCTGTCAAACAGACAAATTATCACAGTGTATGGGAACAGTCCCTGGCGGGGGCCAGCCCGCCACCTCCAGCTGGCCCCGTGAACTGTTTCTTCATGTTTTTCTCTGTGGCCTAGGTTTCTTTTTTTCTTTCTCGCCTTCTCCCACTTCTTTATTTCTCACTTTATTTCAGCAATGTGCTATTTGCTTGTCATTTGATGTATTTTGCTTTCCTATTTCAACAGGACCAATGCATTCATTGATGCATTGCAATGCAACCAATGCAAAATCGACTGATTTTGTTCCCTTTTTCATGATTTTGGCCCAGTGTACATAGTTTATGGTTATCACATTTATTTAGCTGTGGAGAGATTTGATTGGCATCTATAACTACCAGTGGATGTCTTATTTTGCACCTGGAGCAACAGCAGGATAAATTACATTGAGGGGTCAGAGTTCAGTGGGAAAGATTTTACTTCTCAGGCAAACATGAGCCAGTAAATGCTGTAAAACATTAGAGACATTTTCTCAACTGTCAACAAAGAAATTAATGAATTAATGTTTATAATATATCTATCAGCTTAGTAGCACCCAAGAATCAACCAAAGCACCTAATCAACCACCCCAAAATACCAGCAAAACAACCCAGAACTCTATAATTACACCTAACAAGCAGCTAGAACATCTTAGCAACATCCTAACAACCACGTTTCAACATCTTAGCAACTTCCCAAAACACCCTAGAATCAAGCTAATAATGCCTTAGCACCCACCCAAAAACAGCTAAAAACGAATTCATTAGAAACTAATTTGTAAATATATAAATATTGGCTACACATATAACTTAACATGTATGCAGTATGTCACATTTAAATGTGAACGTGTGTGTGTGTATGCGTGCGTGTGTGTGTGTGTGTGAGAGAGAGAGTAAGAGAGTGATCAACACAGGGAAGCCAGGCGTCACACACATAGCACAAGGACGTTTAGACATATAACAGTGGACAAAGTAAGCTACAGAACGCTCTTTAAAAACACTACATACAAGGACTAAACGAGACTGATTGACAAGGAAACACCTGGAATCAAATCAACACAAATGGAAACAGACAATATCATAAAAGCTTTGAAAATGAACCCTAAAAGACGTGTCTGTAAAATCACCAACAACTTCCAGAAAGCCGGGGTGATACTCTGACAATCTACTGTCCTCAGACTTTGACACAGAATTACAGATGCTACACAGCAAGATGCAAACCTCTGACCAGAACCAAAAATAGAAAGGCAAGATCAGAGTTTGCAAAAAAAAAGCACATATGTGAACAAGAAAAGTTTTGGAACTGTATTTATGGACCGATGAGACAAAGATGAACCTTTATCTAAGTGACAGGAAAGCAAAAATGTGGAGAAAAAAAGGGAACTGCAAATGATCCCAGCTTCATCTGTAAAGCATGGTGGTGTCATGGCATGGGCATGCATGGCTGTCTCTGGAACAGACTTAATGTATGATGACAGTAGTAGAATGAATTTGGAAAGGTACTAAACCATCTTGGCTACCGATATTCAAGAAAATGCCAGCAGATTAATTGGGAAGTGCTTCATATTGCATCAAAACAATGACCCAAAAAACCCTGCCAGTTCAGTCAAGGATTTTATGAGGGCAAATAAATGGCAAGTCTTAGATTGCCCAAGTCAATCTCCAGATTTATATCCGATTGAACATGAACGTATTTCCCCAAAAACAAGCAACACCAGTATTCTGATGAGAGGAGATGTGTGTGTGTGTGCAAGAATGACATGAAACTAGCAACCCCAAATCTGACAAATATATGTTGTAATATATATCCATATATGTTGTATATATTCCATAATGTATGACTATAATATGTACGTGTGTGTATATAATATATATATATATATTATATATATATAATATTGTTCATATCTACTAAATGTATTTTAAAATACATTGTACTATATTATCAGTGTTGGGGAGTAACTAGTTACATGTAACGGAATTACGTAATTTAATTTTAAAGTCTGTTATGACGTAATTAAATTACAGAAAAGATGTGTAATTAAATTACAGTTATTATGAAAATGGTAAGGATTACAAGAGGGGTTACATCTGATTTTTTAACACACACTCCCACATACAGATTTAATTTATTTATTTCATAAATTGCAGTGACTGCTCTAAATATGAAATACCAATGTTTCAGAAGTCTATAACATGCTTATCATTAAGTCTTAAATTTCCTATATGGGTTTATGTATGTTTTCTTTTAAGATAAACATTTTTTTTTTCTAAGGCATCATTAGATTCAGTGTTTTCCTGTCATAGCTATGCAAAGATTTGATTTCAAAATCATATCATAGCTATTAAACTATTTCTTGTTATGATGATTTATAAATTTGTATTTACCTCATAATGATTTTAAATTTTTTTAAGTCTGATTTTGAGGTGGCTGTGCTTCAAAGGGGACATCAGATGCCCATTTACCACAAGTTGGTATGATTCTTTAGGGTAATCTTGAAATGGTCTCGGTGGGCGTGTAAAAAAAACACAGCGACTCGTTTCGGTGCATTATCTCTTTACATGTTAATGAGTCTGCTCATCCGCCTCTCTTCTGTGGAAGAGCAAAGGCGATTTGAGATAATCATAAAAAAAATAAAAGTGGGAGACTTACTTCTTCTGGAGGTGCAGCTGGATCACGAACAATGGTTGCTAATCCATCCTTTAGTTTTAGTTTTAACAAAACTTGCCTTCACAAGGCAATCAAACATTCAGAAAGCAGTCTGGAGTAAAATGATTTACGCAGCCAGAATTAAACTAATTTAGTGAAAGTGAAGTGATGTGTGGCCAAGGATGGTGCACCATATTCAGAATTTGTGCTCTGCATTTAACCCATCCAAGTGCACAAACACACACCCGTGAACACACACACACACTGTGAACACACACACTGTGAACACACACCCGAGCAGTGAACACACACACAGCAGTGAACAAATACACGTGAACACAACACACCGTGAACACACACACACGTGAACACACACACACACACACCACCACACACACACACACACGTGAACACACACCGGAGCAGTGGGCAGCCTTCTATGCTGCGGCGCCCCGGGGAGCACTTGGGGGTTCGGTGCCTTGCTCAAGGGTCTCACCTCAGTCGTGGTATTGAGGACGAGAGAGTGCTGGTTATTCACTACAAAATCAAAATGGCTTGATAATTGAGACTTTTTAGGCTTTTGGGGGGATTGAAAAAGGAGTTAATTTTTACCATTGTAGGGTTGTTGTGTCCACACTGCATTCTCCCACACAAACACTTCATTAATACATATTTATATGTTATATGCAAATGAAGATATTTTGCATCCACTGTCTCCTTTAAAATGTCTCCTTTAAAATTATAATATCATCTTAATTCAAGTGATGAAGGATTTGGAAAGTCTGACAGTAGTCAGTGTTGAGCACTACTGTAGGTTACCACCCTGCCTGCTTTAACCCTGCCTGCTTTACATTAATTGACAGTTGAAAACACTGCCTGCTTTAGAAATTTAGAAAAGTAATCAAAAAGTAATCAGTAATTAGAAAATGTAATCAGTTCTTTACTTTTATAAAGGTGAAAATTGAAAAAGTTACACTACTTATTGCATTTTAAGTAGGGTAACTTGTAATCTGTAACCTATTACATTTCCAAAGTAACCTTCCCAAACACTGTATGTATATATATATATATATATTTATATATATATATACACAACTTGCAACGTGTACTGCGTTAGGCTAACTGAGACTTGTCACAGCACTAACATATTATTGTTGGTTCGATTGCTATTGTCCTCATTTAAGTCGCTTTGGATAAAAGTGTCTGCTGAATGATTAAATGTAGACATTAATTTGTCTTAATCTGTATAGAATTGGGGACCTTTGTAGGCATAGTGGGACTGCATTTCTGAGACATTTAATTTTGAATGTAAACCCTTGTTAATAAAAAGGAAAAACGTGTTTCAATAAAGCTGTTTAGTACTGCATTGTTTCTGTCTTATTGCTAAATATATATTTAATATGTATATATATATATATATAAATATATAGTTTAATGCATTTAGCAGACGCTTTTATCCAAAGCGACTTACAGTGCATTCAGGTTATAATTTTTTTGTCAGTATGTGTATCAATATATGGCTATACATGTTTCATGCATATATTGAAAAATATAAATACTAGAGTCCCATATATTAAAATGTATTATTTCATATATCACATTAAATCTTCCAATGTATTCACATATATTTTTGTTTCGTAAGGGAAAAAATCTAGTAACTGCCTGACTGAACCATGCAACCAGCTAGTACACCTTAGCAACACCCTAGTGACCAGTAAGAACACCCTAGCAACCATGCAGCAACACATTAGCAACCTTCCAAAACACCCTGGCAGCGAAATGACAATGCCTTTGAAGCATCCAAAAACAGCTGTAAAAAACTCCCTAAAAACACGCCGAAACATACTAGAACTGCCTGACAACACCCTACAACAAGAGAGAACACCATATTAACTTGTTATCAACCAACCAGAAAACCATTGCAACCATTAAAAAATCCCTAATGGCTACCTAGAAACCAAGTAGCAGCCACTGAAAAACCATGTCAAGTAGATGCAAGTCATTTCTAAGGCAGGGGTTCAAGAGAGGCGGAGATTCATTCTGACCTCTAGTCCCACCGGATAAATCCCTGTCCTCCTTCCAGAGAGGGCCGATGAATGAAATATTGCCTTCTGGGACCTGCTGGGTTCTTTATTGCCTCCTGGAATTGCTGAGTGACAAGTCCATTCCAATATGGATCAGTTTTACTGCGCCAAGACCAATACCGAAATAGTCTGAATTCTCAGAACTCAAAAGAGCGTCTTAGACTGGAACAATTACAATGCAAAGCAAATCTGACTGTAAGAATACAGCTCAGGTTGCAGAACCAGAGCCATCTTAGACAGTCTAGTTTAGTTTAAAGTTGAAATGACATCATGCATGCAGACAAGTTTTGCTGGAATCTTCTCTTGAGAGCAGCACGTGGGTCATCTGGTGTCATTAATGGAGTAGTAACAGGACTCGCATGTGCAGAGATCTGGTTACTCTGGCATTTTGTTGAGAAGCTCTCTATGCCAACAGAGAGTTGGAAAGCCTGAGTGAGTGAAAGTGAAAATCTCAGCTATTTTTAAAAATAGATTTGCAAACCTTTCTGAAACTTTTAGAAATACATCTGGGGGAAAACTGAGATTTTTGGATTTTAGGGGTGTAAGGACGTGTGTTTTAGGGGTTTAATAAAGGGGTCTTATTATACCCTTTTACAAAGTCTTGATTTCATTTTTGGGGTGTACTAGAATAGGTTTTTATGGTTGATAAAAAAAAAATATATATATATATATATATATATATATATATATATAACAATATTTCAGCGCCTCTCTTCCTAGTCGGTCTCAAATTATGGTTGCAAGTTTCGTCGTTGCCAATAGAATTCAATGGAACTTACGTCCATACTTAGCTAAATGTGCATTTGGGAAACGCGCTCCTGTTTAGTTCCTCTTTCAATGAAACCCCTCCTTCCCAAATACGAAATGTGCTGTGATTGGTTAGCTGGCCCACTGCATTGTGAAAACTGTCAAACTGCTTAGAGCGTGTTCCGGAAATGACACACCCCCTACCATAACCATGTGTTTCATCAGCTCAGCCATAAATATTAAATATGGCGTCAATGTTTACAAACAAAAGGATCATGCAGAACCTTTGCAAGCATGGATTTTATAGGTGTTTTATTTTTTTATTTTTTTTTTACCCAAGCTCATTGAAAATACCTGCTTGTGGGGACGTACCTTATTGCATGTTTTGCAACAGTTTCAAAGTGAAATGTCCAGTGAGTGGCTCTAAAACATGCATTCAATACGTGACAGTGACTAGATTTTCTTACGTTGGTACAGGCATGCGGTGGTTTAGAATTCGCTAAAAGGTTAATGCTCTATCGTGTTGGAAAATAACATACCCCCCTACACGAAACCCAACTTTAAAACTACCCGAGAGTGTTAACGGATGCAGAAGTGACATAAAAATTAACTCGCTGATGCGACTGCTATTTTAACTTTATACGCAGGTTTGACGTGTTTTGTGGAACTGTAGTTTCACAGGATTTGTACCGGAAGCGCTTCACCTCACAAGCACAATGCCATATAATGTGAGCTAGAGTGAGTTAGAAACCCACACATATGAGACTGGATATGTGATGTCATATCAGTTTTCAAATCACACAGCATTTTATAATTGATTTGAGGTTATAACATAATATTGTGCAAGGTATTGTACAAAAATTGGATTTCTTAATTGAAACTCTGGCTCTGTAAATCACAATTTGTGTGAAAAGTAATAAAAGTCAGAGTTCAGTTTTACTGCGTCTAGTGTTTATTCCACCTGGAAACTGCAAAAAATCATACATATAAGTGCACTTTTTGCAGAAACATAGGTAGAAGCATGTACAACATTTCCAATAAGCCTGGGTATTTATTTATTTATTTTACACAGGAATTATTTAAATGAGTAAGACTGTGATTTCACAATATCCGGAAGAAGCATGTTGTATTAATGCATTATTTGTTGTGGTTCTTGAAAAGTGTTTTCTGTTAAAAAGAATAAGCTATTTCTATTTGGAGTGGACTTTGTAACCTTTCTAACCTTGCAGATCTTTTTTTATTCTCAAACAGCAACATTACACACTAAGTTGAAAAAGTGAAAACGCATAAAAGAACCCCTTTACGAGTAAGGACTCAGGAAACAAAGGTAGAGCGTGACACATTCATTCTAAGTGTGGAGAAATATTACAGGCGTTTTGGGCGAGGGGAATATCTATCAACAGCTGGCATGTTCCAAAGAAAATAAACTATTTGCTGCTGCCTCAATTCCTCTTTTGTGTCCTTTTCCTATGCAGAAAACAGGAGTAGTGGAGGTAAATCAGTTTTATTTTTGCTCGAGGTTAGAAGAAGTCAACTCTGGCCCTGAGAGTGCCATCTTTCAGCGCCTCAGCAAAAACATGTGTTCAAGGTACGGTTACAGCGCTCAGAACAGCCAGTTCATGATAGTGTTCATCACAGCACCACTGTCTTTCAGCAGGACACTTCTGTGTAGAGGACTGGGGAGCAGCCCTGCACTCATTCATATGTCCAAATCCAGGTTAATAATAAAAAAGAAGAAGAAGGTCAATAGAGAAATTTAGCATTACATCTCTTACTCACCAATGGATCAGTGAATGGGTGCCGTCAGAATGAGAGTCAAAGATTAATAATCCACAAGTATTCCACTCCAGTCCATCAATTAACATCTTGTAAAGCGAAAAGCTGTGTTACTAAGAAACAAATCCATCATTAAGAGTTTCAAATGAGTCCTTTATCCATAATGTCGCTTTCTCCAGTGAAAAAAAGTCATCTCATCTAAATAATGAGAAAACCATGCACAGATCGAGTACCGTTTACAAATTAAAACAGTCAAAAACAATTCTAGACAAATATTTGTAATGTAAGAGGACAATAGGAGATGGATGTTTTCACAGGAGGAAGCTTTAAATTGATTATGGACTCATATTTTGGACAAAAGTCACTGTTTACAGTTAAAATGTCTTGATGGATTTATTTTGTACAAACACGCAGCTTTTTCCACTTCACAAGATGGACTGGTGTGGTGTGGATTATTGTGATGTTTTTATCAGCTGTTTGGACCCTCATTCTGACGGCACCCATTCACTGCAGATGATCGATTGATGAGCAAGTGATGTAATGCTACATTTCTCCAAATTTATTCCCATCTTGGATGACCTAAGGGTGAGTACATTTTAAGCAATTTCTAATTTTTGGGTGAGCTATTCCTTTAAATATCTGCATTTTTCTGTTGATTTTAAGATAAATTAATGTATTAAATGTGATGAAGGACAAATAGTGAGGAGAAAATACAAAGGCAATAATTAGACAATACTTGATCTTGTTGGTTGTAGACAAGAAGAAATACAGTATACAGCACAATTTTCCAACTTGTGATTATAATGATGTTAATCAGAATAAAACCCAGAATTTTTTTATGTATCATTCGCTCCCACCGTCCAATAAGGTATAACATCTACTTACCATTACATTTTTAATTATTAGTCTTTTTTTATTTCTATTGGAATAATGTCAACTCTCATTATTCTTCCCAAGCTCTTGAAAAACAGCTTGCGATTTGCCATCAGTTACAATGTTTACATCTCCAGAGACCCAGAGTTGTTTTTCTCATCTCTCTCTTGGCCATGAGTCCTCCCACAGGGCCATTATTAGGCCTGAACGCAGCCTAGTGTGGCTTAATTTAAATTAATTAATTAATTAATTTCCCTGGAAGCACATGATGGAGCTTTTGGAGTGGGCTGTTGATGAAAGCATGTCTGGCACTGCGAGAAAAGAAACCTATACAGCAGTCATGTGCTTTATGTACAGAGCATTACTGAGTAACTTTAGCAGACAGTGTGAAAATGATATGCTGTCACTTTAAAAAGCCAGAGACTTTAATAATAACATAATCCAGAGCTGAACCGACTGATACTACACTCTAAGAAAAGCCTGTAAACACAATGTAGAACTTTTCCATGCTTTTTTTCTGCAGGTGCTTTAACCATATTTTGAATTACGTATTGTGATGTTATGCTTTAGGGAAATGTGATGGATAATGTCCTGGCACAAAGCTACCATAACTCTTTCTTTCACTGTAGCATTGAGTAAATCAAGCTCAAGATCCAAAAAGTGCAGTCACTCTCAATTAGAAGAGGGTGATCAAACTGGAGCAACCACGAGCAAGAAGGACGGTCGATGGCATCCAAGCTGACTTGTCAGACTCATAAATAAGGCTGAGACAGCAATGAAACAGGATTGCCCCTTATCTGGTGAGCAAGAGACATCTTCAACCGTAGACAGGCATTCTATGGTTGCAGCACCTTGTTCCAGATATCATTGCAGTCATCAACTTCTCATGGCCCATGTCATCAGGGGAATTTGCAGCGTGAGCCGGTTATCTGATGAGGGGAGTGTGCTGGAAAGTATGCCTGCACTCGTAAAGCATTTACAGGGCACTTGTTGACTATGTGCTTAGGCCTGGGCCTGATAGAAGGTCACCAGAGGAGGGCCTCAGCTTTATTGCGAGGGATGCTAAAGGTTGTCCCAGTCAAACCATATCTGTCAGTCTTTTCACCATCTGGTCGCTTATACTGTTCACTTGTGAATTTCCTGGCAAATGGAGAAAAGAGAAAAAAAGAGAAAAAAAGAAAAGAAGGAGAGAAACAAAGGTTAGACCTCTGCACTGTTAGGTTACATCTGTTTTAATGCCATGCGATACCTTCCAGTCATTATCGCCAAATTAACCCTGAAATGAGTAATTGTGTGTGTGTGTTGTGTGTGTGTGGTGGATGATTTGTGTGTGTGTGTGTGTGTGTGTGTGTGTGTGTGTGTGTGTGTGTGTGTGTGTGTGTGTGTGTGTGTGTGTGTGTGTGTGTGTGTGTGTGTGTGTGTGTGTGTGTGTGTGTGTGTGACTTTATTTTGTATTTTATATATTGTTATATTTTATATAATTTGTATTAAATTTTACCTGCTTTTTTATATATATATATTTATATATATATATATATATATAATATATATATGTGTGTGGTGTATATATATGTATATATATATATATATATATATATGTATGTGAATATGACTATTTTATGTATATTTACAAATATTACACCAGCATTTTAGTTCTAATATCAACTAGCCACGTCATGTTTAAAATGTCCCCTCACACATGTGTATAATAAATACATTCAATTTTAAAATGACTTCAGATGATGATTATCTTCATTTGTATAAATATGCTTAGAGTTAAGGTTATGGTTATTAACCAAAAATAAATAAAAAATTCTCTCTGCAGCACGTAGACGGTCTTTCCCTCGCCTGTAGTCGTGCACCCTGCGCTTATGGATTCAAAGCAAATATTACTCTTTGAAATTTACCAGGCATTTGCTTATTTTCCTTTCAAATAGAACTCGATTATTACCGTTGGGTTTTTTACTCATGTGCGAGCAGCGCTTTTCTCTCTCCACGTACGCCAGTGTAAACAGACCACACATACTGCGTAAACAGCCATATAATTAAGGAGACAGCAGTTAAAGGCTGGTCAAGAGGCTAATTTGGGTGGATTCATGATCTAATTCCAACAGATATGCGTGCAAACACGTTCAGCAACTTTAAAGTGTCACTGCTGTTAAATGTGGTACATGAGTATCTCATGACTTTATGTATTTTTAAGACTAGATCTGAGTAAATAAAGGTGAAGGCTAATAGTTATTCAGATTTGCTGCATATAACTTCAATTTGGAATATAAGAAAACCTATAAACCAGCATGAGATGGTTTTACTGGTTTTAAATCACCAAGATATTCTGACTGGTCTAGTATTGTAGGTTAAAGAAATAACAAAACAATCTGAATAACAATATTCCATCAGTCAGAAGAAGCATCTTAATGGGACGGAATTCACCCCAAAATGAACAAAACAATTTTGAACACAAAATTGAACAAATAATTTTGGTAACTAAACAGTTGATGGTAGCCATTGACTTCAATAGTATTGTATTCCTACCATTTAAGTCAGTGGCTACTGTAAACTGTTTGGTTACAAACAATCTTCAAATTGTCTTCCTCTCAGCTGAAATACATTCATAAAGGTTTAGAACGACTTGAGGGTGATAACAGAATTTTTGTTTCAAACTATCCCTTTAAGATGGTTTCAGGTTATTTTTAGCATTTTAATTTTTTTTAGTTGTCGTTTCATATTAAACAACAACCACATTTTATTAACACGTTTTATCAATTATTATTATAAACTATTAACTGTTAATTATTCTAACTATTAACTATTCTGGGCAATTTATTGACTATAAATTAATGACAAAAATCAAATAAGAATGTCTTGCAAACATTTCCATTAAATTATGAAAACATTATTTATGAATATCCTCTGAATGTTTTTTTCTTGGTTATACGAATGCCAAGGGAAATGATACTTTTGAATGTTCCCTGGATGTTCTAAAGCAAGTAGTAACATAAAAAAAAATGTTAGATGAACATTTTAATTAAAATATTTTCCACTGATGACATATAAATAATGTTTTTGTTTTAAAGGGGTCACAAATTGCCTTATATATATATATATATATACACACACTACTCAACATTTCAAGGTTCAAGGTTTCTTTATTTGTCACATAATAAATTATACAGGATATAATCAGAAGTGAAATGTAGATCAAATCAGGTCCGCTCAGTGGACAGTGCAAAATAATACAAATTGAATAAAAGTAACACAACACAAGAGCATATATATATATATATATATATATATATATATATATATAGCTAAAAGGGAGAAATAAAGAGTAAAAGTGTGCAATGGAATAAAAAGTGCAAAACAAATAAGATGTGCAAAAACAGTATATTGGGACTTAATAAATAGTAATATGAACAAGAGGGATGAGAGGGATGTGCAAACGGGTTGTACCAGGTTTGTACACATAGCAGCAATACAGAAGATGGTAAATGTAAATGAGTCTTGTAAATGTTTATGAAACTGAGTTTGTGTTAAGGAGCCTGATGTCCTGAGGGAAGAAGCTCCTCCTCAGTCTCTCAGTTTTTGCCATCATGCTCCTGAAGCGCTTGCCAGATGGCAGTAAACAGAAAAGATGGTTACCGGGGTGGTTTGAGTCTTTGATGATTTTAGCAGCTCTGCTTTTGCAGTGTTTGAGGTAGATGTCCTGCAGAGAGGGGAGAGCAGACCCTGAGAAGCGGCGCTCAGCCAGGCGCACGACTCTCTGTAGAGCTTTGCAGTCCTGGTTTGTGGCGTTACTATACCACACTGAGATGTACTGAGTCAGTACGCTTTCTATGGCCCCTGAGTAGAACGTTTTCAGGATAGCTGGTGAGACCCTGTATTTCCTCAGCTGTCGCAGATGGTACAGTCTTTGCCTGGCTTTCTTAACTTGAGTCTGAATGTGTGTAGTCCATGTCAGGTCCTCGGAGATGTTTACACCGAGGTACTTGAAGCTGCTCACCCTCTCCACAGGGGTCCCACTGATCATAAGAGGAGTGTAGGGCCGCTGCTGTCTCTTCCTGAAGTCCACGATCAGCTCCTTAGTTTTGCTTACGTTCAGAGAGAGACAGTTGTCCTGGCACCATGATGTGAGTCTCTCTACCTCATCCAAGTATGCGGCCTCATCATTGTTGTTAATGAGGCCCAGAACCACAGTATCATCAGCAAATTTAATGATGGAAGTGGAACTGTGTGAGGACACGCAGTCGTGGGTGTATAGAGAGTAGAGCAGGGGGCTCAGGACACAGCCCTGTGGGGCTCCTACGTTCAGGGTGATGGAGTTGGAGGTGAACTGGCCGACTTTCACCACTTGTGGTCGGCGGTGAGGAAATCTTGAATCCAGTCACAAAGTGAAGAGGTTATGCCGAGGTCTGGTGAGAGTTTAACTGCCAGCTTGGTGGGGACTATAGTATTTAAAGCAGCTATAGCTATAGTCAAGAATAGCAGCCTTACATAGTTGCCATTTTTACTGTCAATGTGTGTGAGGGACGAATGCAGGACTGGGAGATGGCATCAACAGTAGACCTATTTGGCCGATAGGCAAACTGAAGAGGGTCCAAAGTAGCGGGGATGGAGGAGCAAATGTGTTTCTTTAAAAGTCTCTCAAAAACCTTCATGACTGTCGATGTGAGGGCAACTGGACGATAGTCATTCAGGCAAGAGGGTTTACTGTTCTTAGGCACAGGGATTATAACAGATTTTTTAAAGGGGGTGGGAACAACAGAGGTAGCGAGGGACTCATTAAATATGGATGTAAACAAACCAGCAAGCTGATCAGCGCAGGACCTCAGAATGCGGCCAGTAATCCCATCGGGTCCTGCTGCTTTCCTGACGTTCACTCTCCTTAGTTCCCTCCGAACTTCGTCCTCTGACAGAGTGAATACATGCTCGCTGCTCTGTCTCTGCTCTGACGCGCTGATCGGCAGAGTCGCGCCGCCATTACATTCAAAGCGGCCGTAGAAAGTGTTTAGCTCTTCGGCCAGCAACGGATCCGCTCTCACCTCTGCAGAGGAGTTGTTTCCAGAGGAACAAATGGTCTTCAGTCCCTGCCACATGCGTCGAGAGTCATTGAGCTGGAAATGTGAAAAAAATGTCTCACTGTACCGGCGTTTTGCGGCTCTAACTGCCCGACAGAGAGAGTAGCACGATGCCTTGTACTCACTCATGTTCCCTGACAAAATACCGGCGTTGTATGCGGCAGTGCGATGGTTAACCGCATCACGGATTGTTCTGTCCACCCACGGTTTCTGATTTGAGAAAGTCTTTATTGTTACCGTTTCAGTGGCCTGTTCGGTTAGCGTGGAGACAAAGCTCAATGCTACCTCCGTGAATTCGCTGACGTCAGATGAACTCGCCCGGAACATGTCCCAGTCGACGTCATCAAGAGACGCTTGTAGCGTGGCTTCAGAGTGGGCGGACCAGCGCATCACTTCCTTCTCCACCGGGGGATCCTGAACGAACCTTTGTTTATAATCCGGTGTGAGGAAAATGGCGACATGGTCTGATTTTCCAAAAGCCGGCAGTGAGTGGGCTTTGTAGGCATTATTGAACTGGGTGTAGCAATGATTGAGTATATTCAGTCCTCTGGTTGGACAGGATATATGCTGATGAAAGTTCGGCATTACCTTCTTGAGGTTGGCTTTGTTAAAGTCCCCCGCGATGATACATGCAGCGTCAGGATGTTTGTTAATATATCTGCTGTGCTCGTCGTGAAGTTTGGACAAAGCCAAGCTAGTATATGCAAGTGGTGGTATGTAAACGGCAGTAACGATGATTGATGAAAATTCCCGGGGCAGATAGAATGGGCGGCAGATAATGGAGAGATGTTCCAGATGAGGCGAGCAGGAACGCGACAGAATGGAGATATTTCTGGGGTCGCACCATTTTTTGTTAATAAAGAAACCCACTCCACCACCTTTGGTTTTTCCGGCCTCGGCTGTTCTGTCCATCCGTAAAAAACAGAAAAGTTATCAGACGGCGTTACAGCGGTGTCCGAGACCGTCGGCGTGAGCCATGTTTCGGTCAAACAAAGGATGTTGCAGTCTCTAATGTCCGTTGGAAACTTATCCTGGCTCTAAGATCGTCATCTTATTCTCAAGGATTGGACAAAGGACTGTGAGCCCTTTTCCTCAGTCTGTTACGAATTCCAGCACGTTTCCACGTTGTTTCTTTCGCCTTCTGGTATTATTGAGGTGGCCTTTAACTTCGGTGCTCCGAAGTATCTCCAATGGCCATGCTGGATCCGTGGATAAAGTGTCCTGGATCAGGTTAGTGTAGCGCTGTCCAATGTCCAAAAGTGTTCTTTTGTCGTACATAATCATTGCAGACGTTACACGTGTAAAATGAAAAGTAAAAGAAAACACATAAAAGCACATAAAAGCACAATTTTGAGCGGAGCTCATTCACAGGCGTCTGAACTCAGCAGCGCCACCGGAAGAGTTTTGAAGTGGATCAAAGTCGTCCTAAAACCTAAAACCAAAATGTGTTCTTGTCTTAGGACAACTGTGATGCACCTTTTTTATCCACTTCAAATGTTGACTACTGCATATCTGTTCTCTGAAGTCCACTTAAAATTGTATCAAGATTTGTACGTAAAAAACATAATTATTTAGAAGTAATAAGCTATTTTCTGTCCTGCTTTGACCCCCATTTTTGGAAAAACTTCACATGTGAGGTTTGAAACCTGATGCTTTTGAACGTGTCGTCATAACTCAGTTGGTTTGCTTGGTAGCTCATGCGATACGGCGTTACACTTGAGAAATGAAGAGCTCCCGTGAAACCGTGAAAATAGCACGGCTGCATGTGTTTTATATCACTTTTGCATTTATTAACACTCTTTTAATAAAGTAGGTTTAGGGTTGGGTTTGTTGTAGGGGATATTTTCAACATACCAGAGAATTAACTTTTAGCGACATTCCTCTGATATTTCAGTTATGAACCACCACAATACGTACCTGAAGCAACTTAATACAAACACAGCAATACGTGCCTATATGAACGTAACAAAAACATGCCAGGGTCACGTATTGAACCCACGTTTTAGCACCACTCACTGGACGTTTCACTTTGAAACTGCCATGAAACGTGCTGCAAGGTACGTAATAACAGTGTTGCAGAAATGTGTTTTAAGGCACGTCATTTGAATGAGCATGGGTTGTAAAATGAAATGAACAAAAGACTTACTGACACGGACTGGCACTTCATTAAAAATAAAATTCACAACTAAAGTTTATCATCTGGTTTCTGCATAGACCTACGTTTGCCGCTCTCGTTATTTACAGTACATGCGCGAATCGGTGGGGAATCTGTCATTTTGGCAGAATGGCCTCAATATAAGCTGTTTTTAGAATAAGGACAAAGTTTTTCATTCTTAAATTTACAGAATGTTTTTATAGTACAGTGACTTCTTATCTGTCAATAGATCAAGGGATTTTGATTTCTCAGTTCATGACCCCTTTAATGTTTGAAGAACATTATTAAAGATTAGATAACTTTGAATGAACATCCCATTACCGTTACTGTAAGAATTGTTCATAACTTTGAGAGAACATTTCCAGAACGTTAACCAAAGTTCTGAGAACGTTTCCCATTGGCTGGTTATGTTCCAGAGATGAGGCGGAAAGTCCCTGTGGATATTTGCTTTCAGGAGTTTTTAATTGTTATTTATTTATTTATTCAGAGATGGGAAGAATGTGGCAGAAGATTGTTTTGGTCACTGAGCAGACATTACAAGCTTATAAATATTTGCACGACTTCATCTTCCTTTATTTGTCCAGAGTAATCAAAATACAGACAGCAGAAAGTACAGATGAGAATGTGGTGATTGACCTCTACAGCCCTGCAACATTAACCACAAATCTTAGATCGTAAACATACGCCATACTTCTTATGGGATGAAAGTTCAGTTTGCTTAAAGCATTCAGAATTTAGTTTGAGGCAATTAGTAAATAAACTAGAAAGTATATATTTCACTTTTTTAGTTATATCTGTCAAATATTATATAATCATAATTGCTGTCCATTGTGACGTAAGGCAGAAAAAATAACTCATGTTTTAATGTGAAGTAGATGAAAATTGGGTTGTGGGATCAGTCTAAACTAGCATATAATTAAAGTAAGATGTTGGGGATAGTTTGCCAAACATTGTGGTGTTCCTGGATGTGGGGTCGCACCACCAGCTTTGCATAAAGAAACAAGTGGCTGAAGTTTATATTTAACAAGTTCCCTGATGATTTCAGTCCAACCTCAACTGTTTCTGTGGCACATTTCAGAGCAGATTGTTTTGTGATCCTGTCATAATGTAATGCAGCTTTACAAAGAAGCTGTTATGGATGGAGCAGCTCAGGCTATAATTGAGCTAGCTGGAAACCGAGAGCCCATGACTAAGTGCTGTTACTCATTTCACACGCAAAGATGTGGTTTACCTTAAGATTTAAAGGCACAGCAGACAAACTAAACTGTACTAGCAGATCATTATTATAACATACTACAGCATATAATATAGCTGATTATAATTAAAAAATGTTACAATTATGTATTATAAATATACAAAATTGCCACCTAATCATAAAATAACGTACGTTTCAGTAGAAATGAACTTTAAACAATAAAGTGGTACATTCGACAATACATTACAATATTTGTTTTATTATTATGCAATTACATAAACTGAATGAATTAATTAATAAAAAATTGATTAACAAATTAATTATGTTAAAAAGACAAATATTAGAGCATATTTTAATATTTCAGTTTATCTAATTCAAATTTCATATTTAATTCAGTGTGTTACATGTTACTTTAAATTACTTTTTATTTATCAATTTAGATTTATTTATTTTACTTGAGTGGGTAAAAAAAAACAGAAATTCAGCTAACTGCAATTAATATACATTATATATATATATATATATATATATATATATAGTCTTTTTAATTAACATGCAGTTATGTTTGATAACATTTTCATAATATTATTTCACTGTAATGTTTTTGCAATCGACACACAACAACTAAATTATTGTTTTTGGCACTGATATTATTTTGTATAATTAACTGTGGTAATTTTGCATGATAATTTGACAGCTCTATTTAAAATAAGTAATAGCAATATATTTTCCAAATACATATTTTCCTTTTTTTATCTATTTTAAAATAATTACAAATATTTAATTAATTTGCCATGGTTTTAGTTGCTTAATAAAACTTGCATATTACATTTTAAATCTATCTACACAGCACAGACACTGTTTTTCCTGCATCTCCGTTCATTGTGGAGAAGTGGAAGCCTGCAGTGTGGACCCTTCATCTCAAGGTCAGGTTGACTTTCCTTGTCACCTCATTTACCAGGCATGAAACACGCCGCCCATGCCATATAGTGGAGTGACAGAGAGTATCGGGCCGGGCCCGCTCAGACAGCCTTGATCCTGGTCACTGGTACGGAAAGCTCGCGACACGGCCCCACCAAGCAGCCGCCAGGCCTCCTCCATTTCAATACGCCGCCTGGCATGTGCTGTTTGCGCAGCGGTACGTCTAATAGGGGCTGTCATTGAGTGACCTGAGCTGATGCTTGCTGATAGGTCACAATGCTCTAATTCGCCGCTCCTTTGCTTAAGTCACCAGGCGTCCGTTTCATCAGTTAGCTCCACACGTCTTACTGCATTTCAGCCCCCTCGCCGGGGCCCGGGCCCCAGGCTCACTTCAAACGCCATTAGACCATCAGTCCAATCAAATTACCGCCATACTGGCTGCACGCTGACTGGAGTTTAGCAGTTACCGTTTGAGAAGCTTCTTGTGGCTAGTTTCTCTCTCTTCCTAAGGTTCAGCTGTGTCATTCCTGCCCATAAAGAGAGACTGTTAATTGTTTCTTCATGTGTCAATTTGCTGTTTCACTTCCCATGCAATAAGAAAGAACACAGCTGTAATAACATTCCTCAAATCTCCTCCATCCCTTTTTCAGTGCCTTGGCTGTGCAAAGAGAGCCCATATTACAGGAAAATTATGACCCAACACCAAGCTGTTTTTACACAAAGTCAGTAATAAAGTCATGTTAGAGTTTAAAGTTCACTTTACACAAAGTCATTTTAGAAGGGTGCCGTATGTTCTTAATCTAAACTGAACAGAATGAAGGATGGTTACATGAAAAACATGCAAAATAAAGTGGAGAGGCGACTTTAATTTATTTTCAGAATGATCCATTTATGTTGTAATCCTGAGCAATACAAAATGATCTTATTAATTTTGTGTTCGTTTAGTTGGCCTGGCCATGTTAACCCCTGCTGGTAGCTGATAGAACTACATCTGTTTGCAAAATAAATCTTTCTGACGCTTGATAGATTTAAATATTTTGTTTTTATTCTGAACAGTTGGGAAATAGGTCATATTTCATTAGTAAGGTGTTTGCCACAATTTGCTCTTTTGAATAAACTTTTAATAATATAGATTTGAATGCTGTCTATCAAAACATCTGTCAGTTTAATCACAGCTACTGGAGGACGGAATCTGCTTCTCTCTCTTCTCTCCAAAACTGTCCACAGTGGTTTGATCGTGTTCAACTCAGGTGATTTGTCTGGTAAGGGCAAATGCTGAAGTTCATCTTGGTGCTCCAACTGTCCAGGTTTTATGATCTTGACAACATATTTTTGCATTTTAGCAATGGAGTGTGTGATTAAAGACTTAGCAATTACAGCTCTTTCATGGATGTTGGATTTGAGAAGTTCTCCAAGGTTGTTTTTTGTGGTATAGACAGTGAACACAAATATTAGCATGGCTTGATGGCGCAGCAGAGATCTTGTCATCTAAACGATCTCAACTTTGTAGCTTCTATCTCCCCAGTTTATTTTGTCTTCTGGCATTAACGTCAGAAAAACATTAAGGTTGGTTCTGTTACGTGGTCGTTCTGGAAATGAAGAGAAGGATTCAATTGCGGATGAACAACTGGTTTATTAGTATAATGAGCCAGTAGCAGGTGAATTCAGAGCTCGTGCAAGGCGTGGATGGAAGACGGGCGCAGGGATGCAAAGTGCAGCGAAGTCCAGTCTAACGGTCCACCGAAGTCAGCGTAGACACCAGGAAACTCCAGAAACAGGCCAGGGACTTAGGACAGGAACACAGAGAAACTCTGACGATCTGACAAGGAGAGTAGCGTTAGCCGATCTTAAATAGCCCCCAGTGATGAGTCCCAGCTGGCGCTGATCAGCCCGTAATCACAGACACACCCACTCACGCAACACACCACACAGACAAGCATGAATGAGACAGTGACTCCAGCAACCGTGACAGTACCCCTCCTCCTAAGAGCGCCCCCTGGCGCTCCCAGCCAACCTTACCCGTTGATTGTAATCATCAATAAGGGAGTGATCCAGAATGTCCCTGGCAGGAACCCAACTTCTCTCCTCCGGACCGTAACCTTCCCAGTCCACCAAGTACTGGAATCCGCGTCCCCTCCGCCTCGAGTCCAGAATACGATTTACCGAATATGTTGGTTCCCCGTCTACGAGGCGCGGCGGTGGGGGAACCGGGGCGGGCGGATTAAGGGGTGAACGAAAAACGGGCTTTAATTTAGAGACATGAAACACGGGATGAATTCTCCTGTACGCCGGAGGAAGTTTGAGGCGGACTGCCACCGGACTAAGAATCTTGGTGACAGGAAACGGGCCAATGAATTTTGGAGCAAGCTTATTACAGACGGAACGGAGCGGAATGTTTTTAGAAGAAAGCCACACTTTTTGACCAACGACGTATACGGGAGGCCTCAACCGGTGGCGATCGGCCTGAGCCTTGGTGCGCGCTCCCACTCGGAGGAGAGTCTCACGGGCTCTTCTCCAAGTGCGACGACACCTCTGGACGAAGGCGTGGGCAGAGGGGACCGCGACTTCGGTTTCCAGACTAGGAAAAATAGGTGGCTGGTAACCTAAACTACACTCAAAAGGCGAAAGGCCCGTGGACGATACTGGTAACGAGTTATGTGCGTACTCAACCCATGAGAGGTGCTGGCTCCAGGAGGCGGGATTCTGAGTGACCAAACATCGTAACACTCTCTCAAGGTCCTGGTTGGCCCGCTCCGTTTGGCCATTGCTCTGAGGATGAAAACCGGAGGACAAACTGACACTCGCTCCCAGTAAACGACAAAACTCTCTCCAAAATTTGGAAACAAATTGGGGTCCCCTGTCGGAAACCACGTCCATCGGGAGGCCATGAATGCGAAAGACGTGATCAACGACAGTGACCGCTGTCTCCTTGGCTGAGGGTAATTTGGGCAAGGGAATGAAATGAGCCGCCTTCGAGAACCGGTCCACTACGGTCAAAACGACCGTATTGCCCTGGGAGGGCGGGAGGGCAGTGACGAAATCGAGCGCGATGTGGGACCAGGGTCTCGAAGGGACCGACAGCGGTTGAAGTAACCCCTCTGGGGGTCGATTGGAAGTCTTACCACGAGCACAAACTGAGCAGGCCAAAACAAAATCTCGGATGTCACGAGCCATGGAACGCCACCAGAATCGCTGTTTAACAAGAAAGCCGGTACGATTCACTCCTGGATGACAAGCCACATTGGAACAGTGACCCCACCGAATGACGTCGGACCGTAGTCTCTCCGGCACAAATAACCGACCCGGTGGGCACCCGGGCGGAGGTGTTACCCCTTCTAAGGCTGTGCGAACCTTCGATTCGACCTCCCAAGTGAGTGTAGAGACCACGAGTCTCTCAGGTATAATGCACTCGGGAGTGGACAGGCGCTCGGAATGATCAAAAATGCGCGATAATGCATCGGGTTTGATGTTTTTGGAACCCGGACGGTAAGAAAGAGAAAATTCAAAACGGCCGAAAAAAAGAGCCCACCGAGCCTGCCTGGAGTTAAGACGTTTAGCGGATCTAATATACTCAAGGTTCTTATGATCAGTCCAGACAATAAAGGGTACCCTGAACCCCTCGAACCAGTGACGCCACTCCTCCAAGGCTAACTTGACGGCCAGCAGCTCTCTGTTACCAATGTCGTAATTGCGTTCGGCGGACGACAAACGATGCGAAAAAAAAGCGCAAGGATGCATCTTGTCGTCCGAGGAAGAGCGCTGGGAAAGAACCGCACCTACCCCCACCTCTGACGCATCGACCTCCACCACAAACTGACGTGTGGGATCAGGGGCAATAAGAATGGGAGCTGAAACAAAGCGGCTCTTGAGGTTGGTAAATGCAGCTTCAGCTGCACCAGACCACCTGAACGTCGTCTTGGTGGAGGTCAAGGCAGTCAGAGGAGCGGCTAGTTGGCTGAAGTTGCGAATAAAACGCCTGTAGAAATTGGCGAACCCCAGAAACCTCTGCAGGGCCTTACGGGAATCTGGGGTTGGCCAATCCAGCACCGCCTTAACCTTGTCGGGATCCATGCGCATCCCCTCGGACGAGATAATGTAACCTAAAAACGGAACTGACTGTGCATGGAACGCGCATTTCTCCGCCTTGACAAAAAGCCCATTCTCGAGCAGCCTCTGGAGTACTCGTCTGACGTGCTGAACATGTTCCTGGAGAGAGGAAGAAAATATCAATATGTCATCCAGGTAGACATATATGAACTGATCGACCATGTCTCTCAGCACGTCATTAACAAGTGCTTGGAAAACCGCGGGGGAGTTGGATAGCCCGAAGGGCATAACAAGATATTCAAAGTGCCCCCTGGGGGTATTAAATGCGGTTTTCCACTCATCCCCCTCCCTTATGCGGACCAAATGATAAGCATTGCGCAAATCTAATTTGGTGAAGACGGATGCTCCCTGCAACCGCTCAAAAGCTGAAGACATCAACGGCAAAGGGTAAGTATTCTTTACCGTGATGTTGTTCAACCCTCGATAATCAATGCAAGGTCGCAGTGAACCATCCTTCTTCCCCACGAAAAAAAACCCTGCCCCAGCGGGAGAAGAGGAAGGGCGAATGAGCCCGGCTGCTAGAGAATCAGAAATATATTTCTCCATGGCCCCCCTTTCAGGAACAGAAAGCGAGTATAACCTGCCCTTAGGCGGAGACATACCTGGTACTAAATCTATAGCACAGTCATAGGGACGATGAGGAGGAAGAGAAGCAGCCCTGGACTTACTGAACACTTCCTTCAGGTCGAGGTACTCCTTGGGCACGTCTGCCAGATTCACCGCCTCCTCCTGCAATGAAACACAAGACACGGGGGAACAAGCAGACACAAGACAGGACGCATAACATCTCTCACTCCACGTGGAAACAGAATTCTGGCCCCAGTTAACTCTGGGGTTGTGCTGGATGAGCCAGGGATGGCCCAGCACCACCGGGGCCAGGGGTGAGTCAGTGACGTAAAACGTCAAGGTCTCTGTGTGGTTACCAGACGTAATGAGTGTGACGGGTAGCGTGGAATGAGTGATGTCTGGAAGTGACTGTCCATTGAGTGCACTGACCGGAATCTTGTGGCGGAGCGAGGTAGTGGAGATCCGGAGTTGGCGAACCAGATTGCGATCCATAAAACTGCCCTCAGCCCCCGAATCCAGCAGAGCTGACCCGTCGTAACTTCCTGCCACCCATTGCAGTCGTACCGGGAGGAGAGTGGTGTTGGAGGGTTGGTTAAACGACACTCCACCCGACAGTAACCTCCGTTCTACTGCCGGGCTTGCGCTTTTACTGGACACACCACCAGGAAGTGTCCCGACGCACCACAGTACAGACACAATCCTCCCCTGCGTCGGCGTTCTCTCTCCTCCCAGGAAAGCCGAGCTCTACCAACCTGCATGGGTTCGCTGTCAGACCGGTGGCTGACCGCACGTCCAGACTCGATGGGGAGATAATCCTGGGTAACAGGCCACGACTGATGATCTCGCTGGTCACGTTGCTGTAGTCGTGAGTCCACACGGAGAGCTAGATCGATCAGTCCATCCAAGCTAGTGGGCAACTCTCTGCTAAACATCTCCCCCTGAATCCGGTCAGCCAACCCATGCAGAAACATGTCCCACTGCGCCTCCTCGTTCCACTTGCACTCCGCCGCCAGGGTTCTGAACTCGATGGAAAAGTCAGAGACCGATCCTCCACCCTGGTGGAGATCGGCCAGCCTGCGCGCCGCCTCGCGTCCGACTACCGCGCGGTCGAAGACCCTCCTCATCTCCTCGGACAGCGCGTGGAACGAGGAACAACAGGGATGACGATTCTCCCACACCGCCGTTCCCCATAACGCCGCCTTTCCGGACAGCAGTGTGAGAACCAACGCCACCCTGGACTCCTCTGTGGCGAATGTCTGCGGTTGCAGAGAAAAAAACATAGAGCACTTTACAAGGAAGGCTCGACACAGATTGGGCTCACCCTTGTAGGCTTCCGGTGTCGGCAGCCGCGGCTCGCGTTGAGTTAGGTTGCTCGGAGGTGCTGGGGGAACCGGCGGGGGGGGAGGCGCAGCGGGCATCCTCAGATGTTGAATTTGAGTGGTGAGCTCGGACACCTGCGCCACTAACGCTTGCACGGCCCGTCCGGTGGCGAACATCTGCTCCTCCTGACGATCCATACGTGCGTTGTTGTTCTCCAGTACTCCTTGAATACTCCGAGCCTCCGCTGAATCCATTGCTGGTCAGATCGTACTGTTACGTGGTCGTTCTGGAAATGAAGAGAAGGATTCAATTGCGGATGAACAACTGGTTTATTAGTATAATGAGCCAGTAGCAGGTGAATTCAGAGCTCGTGCAAGGCGTGGATGGAAGACGGGCGCAGGGATGCAAAGTGCAGCGAAGTCCAGTCTAACGATCCACCGAAGTCAGCGTAGACACCAGGAAACTCCAGAAACAGGCCAGGGACTTAGGACAGGAACACAGAGAAACTCTGACGATCTGACAAGGAGAGTAGCGTTAGCCGATCTTAAATAGCCCCCAGTGATGAGTCCCAGCTGGCGCTGATCAGCCCGTAATCACAGACACACCCACTCACGCAACACACCACACAGACAAGCATGAATGAGACAGTGACTCCAGCAACCGTGACAGGTTCAGGGTGGATGTTGAAATGTGCTGTCTTTGCTGCAGTTTGGATACAATCTTCAGTCCCTGTCACTCACTTTCGGTTTTCTTTGCTGATAAAGTCTTACCATGATTTGTTTACAAAGTCATAATTCAAAAGATTGTCAGTCTTAAAAGACCAAAAAATGGGGCTATTAGGTTACAGGTGCTCATGCTAAATGGGTTTCTGTGATATTCACGTTTTGGAAGTTCAGCAAGTCACCTATGGTATGTACTAAACACTGCTGAACACAAATTATACTATAATGATAAACAACCAAGATAATATATACATATATGAGATAATAGCAACATTTATTATGCTTTTTCACTGTAGCCTACATATATTTATTGGAAAATTGACTTGAATATTTTTCAGAATAATCTATTTTCATTCTAATGGATTCTGAGTAACATAAATAATTTACAAATCCATGCAAAACTCCCTTGACAACTCTAGCAATTTACCACTCATGCATTAGAATCTGTTCATTATATCTCAGTAGCCCTTGTGCCTCACTGAAAGGTCCATAAGTCTAATGTTGATGGAGGCTTTTGGGGGTAAAAAGGTTTGCCGTAAACCGCTCCCAGGGGTGGAGAAAGAGAATTCACTCATGTGCAAGAAGTCATCACTCAAACATATATTTAGATCATCTGTCATCACCGCTGTGTCATTTTGTTTGGATAGTTTGACCCTGCTGGGCGACGTTAATGCCAGAAGACAAAAAACTTAGGAGATAGAAGCTGCAAAGTTGAGATCGTTTAGATGACAAGATCTCTGCTGCGCCCTCAAGACATGCTAATATTTGTGTTCACTGTCTGTCTTACAAGTGGACATGGGGAGACAGTTGGCAAAGACGTACATCCGTTTAATGGAGGACATTATTCTGTGTAAGCCTCTGTCTCTGGTTAAGGTCTGTTTGGATTAGAGGCATACTGACGGATGATACCCGGTCTGGGAAAGCACACCTGTGTGTGTGTGTGTGTGTGTGTGTGTTTGTAATGTTAACAGATGTAACCTCATCTCAAAACTGAAGAATAAGGACAGTTTTAGTCCAACAGATATGTTTACCAATGCTTGCTTAAGAATTTGAAAATAATTTCTAAAGAGAGAATTGAGCTTCTTTAAACCCAAACTATCTTTCTTACATTTTCTGGAAAAAAAATAAAAAAAATACAAATTTGGTTAGGTTGTTTGCACAAGAGTGCAGTGCTTGGTGATAGATCTTATAAACATGTAATAGCGTGTTTCTATGCCGTTTTTAGGGTCTGGGTTGATGTTATTATTGCTGATGTGTTGAGATTGTTTTAATGTTGCTATCAAGTTGGAACAGTAGGGTTTTACAGGTTCATCCCAGATAATAGATTTAGGTTATAACATTTTTTATTGGGACATTATTTTCACATTTCTAAAATGTTGACATGTCCAGTTATTTTGTGATTATAACTTTATTTAAATACTACAAAAACATTTCTTACAATGTTCTATTAACTACATTTTTACCCAAAATATAATGTTATTTGAATGTTTATTTTTTATATTCAATGGACGATAAACTCTCCAGTTTTATCTCCTCTCCCTCCATTATGTAATTAAAAAACGAAACGTTTTCTTACTAATCAAATCACACAAATTCATGAAATAGTCAAATAATTACATTTTCTAATGAGAACAAATTGGCCTAAAGCCAGATATTTGTAATTGTAATGACAAGTAATGGTTTTTGCTAAATAAAATTAATTGTAATGATTAATAATATCCTTTTACTGTGCACATCTTAGAAATCCAAGAATAACACTAAACTAAGATACTGTATCATATACCGCTCACATTTTTTAAATGATTATCACAAAGTTTGAAATCTTCCAGGGGTGATATACAATGCCATATTTCTGTCTCTCAACCTGGGGCGTGTTTGCCAAAAGCATTGTTAGCTAACTATGGTCATTAGTTCCATTGAACTCTATTGGTAACGACAGAACATAGCTGCTTTTGTGAAACGCACCCCAGGTTATATGCAGTGTTTTGCTCATGAATGAAAATTAAGAGGGTAAATGTAAAATGTGTTTAGTTGTCATTTGCGATATGCATAAATGATCTTTCTGGGGTCTCTTGGTAGATTTGTACGCACAACATTTAACAAAGATTCTTGTTTTGAATGACTTGTGTTATGTATGAATTGATTTGGTGAACAGTAATGGGTAGTAACTGAATACATGTAATCTGGATTGCATAATCAGATTCCAAAAATTAAGTACTTGTAATTAGATTGCATTACATTTTAAAGTTTTCATAATCAGACAACAGTTACTTTTATTGATTGCATGATTATATATTATTCAAACAATAGCAATAAATTATTCATACGACTAACAGACGACAAATTATCTTCTCTGTCTACATGGCTTCACTAGGTTATTTCATTCAGAAACATGGCTTTTCATATCACTGCTATGCTGATGACACTCAACTCTACCTCTCATTCCATCCTGATGATCTGACGATAGCTGCTCGCATCTCAGCATGTCTAGCAGACATTTCTTGCTGGATGAAGGACCATCACCTTCAACTCAAACTAGCTAAGACAGAACTGCTTGTGGTTTCAGCAAACCCATCGTTTCATCACAATCTCACCATCCAGTTAGGCACATCAACCATAACTCCTTCAAAACAGCCAGAAACCTTGGCGTTATGATTGATGATCAGCTGACTTTCACAGACCACATTACTAAAACTGCCCGGTCCTGTAGATTTGTTTTATTCAACACTAAGAAGATCAGGCCCTTTCTCTCGGAACATGCTTCACAACTCCTTGTTCAATCTCTTGTTCTGTCCAGACTTGACTATTGCAATGCTCTCTTGGCAGGTCTTTCAGCCAGTTCCATCAAACCTTTACAATTATTCCAGAAAATGTAAGCAAGATTCATTTTTAATGAGCTGAAAAGAACAATAGCTACTCACATAAAATCCAAGGCATTCATGTTTGACTGCAAAACCACAACTGGCTCTGCACCGCTTTACCTAAATTAATTACTTCAGACTTATGTGCCTCTAGAAGCTTGCATTCTGCAAGTGAACGTCACTTTATTGTGCCATCCCAAAGTGACACAACATCACTTTCACAGACTTTTTCATTAACTGTTCCCATCTGGTGGAATGACCTGCCTAACTCAATCCGAGCAGCTGAATCCTTACCCATCTTCAAGAAACGGCTAAAAACACATCTCTTCCATCTTTATTTGACCCTCTAACTCTAGCAATCTCTATTCTAATTCTATTATATAAAAAATGCCCCTTTTAGACTTGCACTCTATTAATTTCCTAACTGCTTGTTTTCTTAAAAATATGTTTCACTATTATCTTAGCATTATATATATATTCGTTTTCTATTTATTTATTATATAATAAATAGAAAACTAATATATAATGCTAAGATAAGTGTCTAAGATAATTTATTTATTATATAATAAATAAAAACATTGCTATGTGTACTGTGTTAAGCTAACTGAGACTTGTTATAGCACTTGCGTATCATTGCTCTTTTGTTGATTTTGATTGCTTCCATTGTCCACAATTGTAAATTGCGCTGGATAAAAGTGTCTACTAAATGACTAAATGTAAATTTAATGTAAATGTAAATATGCATCCGATAAATCCATTTTATACAATTCAAAAATCCCTATACGCTTAACACAAATTAATAAATTACTGTTGCTCCAACATTTGTATTATAAATCAGTGCATAAAGCATGGCTTGGTGCTTCTCAATCAATGTGTGACCATCTTGAGCAGGACTCATAGTGGTGCTTGTTTCTGCAAGTTAAGTTTTAATGCATCTCTGGCCAGCGAGACCACTTTATAACTGAGTCACGGTGTTCTCCTCTCTTGTTTGAGTTTCTCAAGAATCAACTTAAGAAAGAAAAGGTTGTGAACATACATGCTTGGCTCAGAGTAATGCTGCGAGACTCTCTCTGCATAGGTATGCAAAGTCTTGAAGGAAATGTTTGTTTTGCTAATGCAAGGCAGACAAAACTTTTTTTTTGCTTGATAGCATCTGTTTGCTGAACGGGGCTTTCTCAAATGGACGTGAAGAGCCAAGCCAATGCATAAAATGGAGAGGAGTGCCAATGTGACACATTTCAGACAAGTGCTAATGAATGTGAACACTGAGCCAATAAAAGCAAAGCAGCAATGAGAAGCTGTAGCTTTGCAGAGGGTAATTCAAGCCATTTTTCCAAGCGTCTTGTGCCTGACACATTAGCCTAATCTCATTCATCACATGAGTTTCGCCGAGCGAACTGATGAACCCGTTGGGGTGAAGGGAGGACAAGTCAAAGAGGGAGCTCACACTGTGGAAATAAATTATGATGTTTTCACAACAGGAAAGTGAAGGACAGCTCTCTGCGGTGCTCTTAATACGCTAATGAAATAAATTAGCGCCAACAGATTTGACTGCACGCTCCAAGTTTTGATGAAAGGCGCTGTGGTGGTGTTGATTGTTTGCCGCGGTGGGGAACATCACCTCAATAAGATTGGTCAGCCTTGCAGGAAAACAAAAGATCTGGGAGACCATTCCAACAAATGAAACAAGTTGGAAAGCACTAGACAAAGCGCTAAATTTCAGCATGTACACACTCTATTGTCAGCTGTTGAAACTGAAGCGTTCCAATCTATAATACATTTACGCAGTTAGACTAAAGTGGTGGTACTCTTTTGAAAAATGATAATAACAAAAAAATAATTGAATACACTGAAGCTGCTTAGGGGCAATACATTTAAAAAGAAGTACACTTTAGCATAATTAAAAAAATTATATATTTATTACGGAAATAATATACTGTGCTTTAAAAAAAACACTTAGTCCAAAGTGATTATAATGTTTTCAGATTGGATTATAAATTAAAATAAATGACAGTCAGTGGCTATTTGCACTGTGTAAATATCCATAGATGCTATTTACACTATGTAAAAATAGCAGTATTTTCTGCTATTTATACTACTTATTGCAAATAGTGGCAAATATCTGTACATCAGTAACGTAGCACATTATAAAACAGTATGCACTTATAATGTATTTAGGGTAAATTATAATTTTTATTATAATTATTAAACGGATGCTGCATTATTAGGGACAATAAAGCTCTCCCTACACTCACCCTAAACCGATATTTTATTTTCAACTTGTCACATATTTCCATCAATTTTATTGAAAATAAATGCCCTTCCGATGTGATACGAGATGTGAAAAGGGTTCGGCAAAAGGTGGTTTTGAAATTGAGTCGCTCATGTCATAAAGAATGCGTTACTCTATTTATAATCTACACCACTTAAGGCATCAATTAACGGTTGTGTTTTGTAATGCTGTCCAGCCCAACCACATGTTGGTGGGTGGAGTTAATGCAAATAACCTCTGCCAACAGGCTAGGCTATTTGCACTTACTGTAAATAGACACTCCGTAAATGAAAATGGGTTATGGTTCAAATTGGTGTTAAATGCAATTAGCTTAAATTTAGTTATTTAGGATTTGAGAAAATGTTCATATGCAATTTCATAATTATCATGTATTTGAAATATGGTTATAGTTTGCTGTTGAATGTACTGACAAGCTTTTATGATAAACTAAAATTGACTAATGTTATTTCTATTGAAACTTGAACTGTATGTCATGTATTTTAAAACATATTTGCAATTTTTATTTGTAATGAAGTTGCAATTTAGTGCAGTTAAAATATAATCAAGTACTTTACATGTGCTTTAGTATGTTAGTCAACACATCAAAATAAGTGTAAAATGCCATAAAGCATGACAACATATCATAAAAACATAAGAAGTAAAGCTTAATTTGTTAATATTACTAAGTGCACTTTTTAAAAGTGGTTATGTTTGTTAGAAAACAGTCATGAAAATATACTTTAAGTATACTTTTATTTTATTGTGATATCTAATAAAGTACAGTATTTTAAAGTATTTTTTTATTTGCAGTTCACGTTATGCACTTTTTTCAGAAAGGATGATATTGATAATGCTAATTGATAATGTAATATGAATCATTTCAATTAATTCAATCATTTCTATGACAAGAACATTTTTGAATGACAGCAGTACATTTGACATTAATTTACACACAAACTAGTTTTCTGGTCTTATCAGTTTCAAGCTGGATTTAGCTGGTTTAAGATGGATTCCCAGCATGGCCACGCTTCTGTTTTGTTTGTTGACCCTATTTTATTTCATAATCTATCTTATTTAATTGTTATGTTATTCCGAAGTTAAATGTTTGTCTTTGTAATTTGTATCTAAATCGACTGTAATAATGTTCCACCAATCTCTTTTATTTACTCAATCACCCCTTTAAACATATAGTCTGTTCTGGTATACAGTGCTCACTTTTCCCATTCCAATCAGTTTTTGATGGCTTGTCCCAAACATGTATTTCTCATTGGCTATTCTGAAGTAAAACGTTTATTTTCGAAGCTATTCTAATGGTCAACCTTCCAATCAGCAGCTGTCCGTCAAACCAACATTACAGCACGTTCTTAGCATAACGACAGCTCAAACTATGTACTAATAAGCACTGGAGCTCCACCCTTTGACCTTTGCGACCCATCATTTGTCAGACCACACAGTGTTTGGGCGTGAAACAATCAGCAGATCTTGGGACCGCTCCAATCCATCTAGGAGCTGCTGGGCAGGGGGCTCCCACAGCCGTGCAGGCCCATTCGACCGGAGAGTAAGCAAGCCTGGAATCCCACTAACATCCGTCTTGGGTTTGGCCGATGTGAAAAGCCCGTTGTCCCTGGCAACAGCTGGGCTGACCACATTTCCTCCGAATGGAGCTTGGCCTATTCCTCGGGGCAATCCGTTAGCACTGTGGCCCGTCTCTTTCTGGGTCAGAGTGGTGAAAGCAAAGCCTGAGGAAAGGACTGAGACACCTGAGACAGGAAACCGTGCCTTTCCACTTCACTAATATCATATTCATACATCTCCTGGCTCCTGCAAGCTTTAGGTTTGTGTCAAAGATGAAATTATGAATTTGCATTTACATTAAGTAGAGGTGCACAAAAGTCCTTTAGAGGTGATGTTTGTTTTGTTTTAATTCATTTATAGGCCTTCAAGAAGTGAAGAAAAGTGATCAAAGTTAACAGGAACACACACACACAAAAAAACTGGAAATGGTTTGAAAAAATTATTTATAAATATGTATTCATTATAAAAGTCTTAGAAAGTCATGAAATATTATTATTTATT
>CM049814.1:18059590-18065708 GCA_027422405.1 Ptychobarbus kaznakovi
CTTTTCATCTGAAAGATGTATGTAGTAGCAACTTTACATGGCCGCTCATTATGATGTTAACCTAGAGAATGTGCGCTATTGAAGTGGTTGTGTGGAAGCGCATTTGCTGCAGGAAAGGCTCCGGTGCGCTCACTTGCTCTTAAAATCTCCGTCATTTTTGGTCATACAGATAAAGTAGCCTAATACATCTTTCGAATCTGTAAAGAGTACGTTTATTTGTGTGCACTCAGAATAACAACGAACGTTGCGCTTTTAAGCAAACAGGATGCGCTTTAGGTCTCATGTGAACTTGAGCGAGAAAACTTCGAAACTCGAATAATCTAAAATATGTACATAGAAAAATATATCTATAGAGAGTGAATTGTATCAAAAAAAAATATCAGAAGACGTGTGTGTTAGCATGGATGATTTACATGAAATTTATCTGTGCAACACTGTATGCTTATAAGATGGCTTTCAGTCATTATAATACAAAAAACGACATTTTGGGTTTTTATTCAACTAATAAGGTGGGCACGCTGTGATCTGTACTATATTTTTACTGTAATTGACAGTTATCGGCAAAAAAAAAACACCCCCGGGAGTGGGAGGGAATGGGAGTCATTCTTACGGGAGTGGAACGGGATTTTCCTCAGTTTTTTCGTGGGATTGGACGGGAAGAGATTAAAGTTTGTTGATGCATTTTGGAAACAGGAGATGAGCCCCCTGGTCTAATGCGTCCTGGCTTGAGGAACCCGTTCTCAAAGACTTACTTTTAGTCATTATTTGGGTAGCACACATGTTCTGAATGCCTTCGGCAGAATTCAAAATGAGCCATTT
The DNA here is from genome assembly GCA_027422405.1 of Ptychobarbus kaznakovi. NCBI lineage: Eukaryota > Metazoa > Chordata > Actinopteri > Cypriniformes > Cyprinidae > Ptychobarbus > Ptychobarbus kaznakovi. The sequence continues at coordinate 18,060,410 of CM049814.1, forward strand.
TAATCTAGATTAATCTAGATTAATTCCAAATTAATCTAGATTAATATAGATTAAAAAATTTAATCTATGCCCACCTTATTTTTATATTATATATATATATAATTTTCATCACACTCGCAATCTTGTGGTTTCATGTTAAACAGCTGTAGTCCAGATCACATTCTTTGTTTGGACACTCTTTAAATGTGTGGTTTACAAAGCTATCAGATCATCATTATTTGCTCTTATTTGTCTACCAGGTTAATTATGTTTTCACAACCAAAGCAGTGGATCAGGGATGGGTTGCGCTTCAGCGAAGACATATTGAACCATTTCCTGTCCTCACACAAGTCCTGACATAAGGCTGATTAAGAAGAGTGCCTCTGTGATTCAAATAATTCTTCTCATTTCCTCTTGCGGTTTCTAATACAAATGACTTAACCCAAACCTTGGAGCTGTAACTTTCCCTTGCAGGATTAGTATGAATGTTTTTTTTTTTTTTTTTTTCCTCAGTAGATGCCACTAGACATTAGACATGAAGTTAGATACAGAGCCAAATAAGTTACTTTTTTTCAAACCATTAGTCTATATCTTTCACATTTTTTTACTCTTACTGTGTTCCATTCTGAAGGTCTCATCCCTATGCCCTAATCCAGGAGTGCCCAATCCTGATAGAGAGCCAACGTCCCGAAGCTTTATGCTCCAACCACCTCCATACTTGCCTAAAACAGGGGCAGCCAAGTTCGTTTCTAGTGGACCGAAGTCCTGCAGAGTTTAGCTCCAACCCTAATCGAACACACCTGAACAAGCTAATCAATGTCTTCAGGATTACTAAATCTATAGGCAGGGGAGGTTTTTTAAGGGTTGGAACTAAACTCAGCAGGGCAGCGGCTCTCTATGACTGAACTTTCCTACCCCTAGCCTAAACGATTCTAGTGAGTCTGAAGACCTTGATTAGCTGGTTCAGGTGTGTTTATTAGGGTTAAAGCTAAACTCTGCAGGACAGTGGCCCACTGGCCCTCCAGGAACAGGTTTGGTGGCCCACAGTGGCCCACTTTTTACCCTCCAGAGTGGGAGCTTTGAAGGGATGAAGGGTGTAGGTGACCAAAAATCTGTTTCTTGGAATGAACTTCTGCCACCATCTTGCCAACTTTGCGCAAAAAAATCATGGAAGCAAAATGGCAATTTTTTGTCCCCTTTGAAATCTGAAAGGGTCTTTAGAAGTGACCAGTTTTGCACAATTTGGTTTGGAAAGACTTTTCAATATGGCGGCCATTGTTGTTCTCACTCCAGACCTTCAGAGGGGGATTTATTCAGTTTAGAATGCAGAATCTCCATTACTATGTGAAATAAATAAATCTTTATATTAATTATTGTGTTTGCGTAGACTTAGGGTGGCAGTACTCTCATGCCGAAATTTACACTGCAGATCTTGATTACCAATTCTGATTTCTTGATTATATCTGATTTTTGGACAGACCGGCTTATATCTTCTTTCAAAAGGGCCTCATATGTGACCCACTTTACGAAAGAACCCAAGGTACACACGGATACCCAGAAAAGCTTATTCTGGAAAAATAAAAAGTAAATGAACGATTCACATTGACAGGGGAATATCCAAACTTATCTACTTACATGGCAGATGCAAATGCACATATCCGATTCATATCAGGTTTATTTCGACATATGAATCAGGCCTGAATCCAATCTTAGAAAATCCGAATCAATGTGCTTTCTTCCTGCTTACACATTCGTGGGTCATATCTGATTGGTGCCACATAGGAGGAAAAACAAATCTGAATTGGGTCACTTGAACCATGTAATATAAATGCAGCCTGGATGCACGCTTCATATTCAAGGCAGTTTCTGAATGAATTGTGCCTTTGCTAGTAACAGAATCAGATATTTCAAAATCAGAATCGGAATGAGCTTTATTGGCAGGTATGTTTACACAGGAAATGCCAATCTTTTGCAAGCCAATGCGAAATAATTTCATTTTATGCTCAGCATGTAGGCACATGTGTATTCCATATACAAATACAGATACATAATTTACTATCAATGTTAACATTATTAACATTGATCAGTGTGAAGTGACATCCATATACTATACACTATTGACTGATGAAGATTCAGAACTAGGATTTTCTGTTATATTAAATTGACTTAATACATATGAGATACTGTATCCTGCCTTACAGTACTTATTTAGTATCATTAAAAAGATACTAAACTTTACACATGTATCACTGTTTTATTCATACTACATCTGTGCCTTAAAGCTGCTTCCCTCATCTCTCAAAAAACACAATATTTAATCATATTAAAGATCCGATGGACTGCGTTAAGTAATTTTTCAGAGCAACAAGCCCTTCTCAACAATACATCAATAATGTGAATAAGAAATTAAATTTACTGCCAATCATAAGCTGATGTTGGGCTGGTTTGCATTGCCTATGTTTAATATTAATATGGGTTACCCCTGTGAGATGCAAAAACCTAGACGGGCACACGCTGGCACCAGAAGCAAGGCCACAGTTTGACAAGGCAAACAAGCCACCATAAATAAGTGATGAGCAATGGTTTCGAGAGAGGTTTCTAAACATTAAATAAACAGCCTATGCATCAACATAACCCAAGTTGTAGATTCCCGAATGCACTGATTCTTCAACATGGTAAAAGTTGTTAAAAATGTTCCTGCTCATTGGCAGAAAGCGAGAAGCGCCGTGTTTGCTATGCATGTGATTTGGGTGTCACATATTAAATAATTTCTGCAGGGTTAATGCGAGATCATGATGCAATGCACGGAGAAAAAGACCTCCAAGCTAGAAGCATGCGGACTGCAGAACTGTAAGTGAGAGAAAACGTTAATAAAAGCAGCATCCTGTAATTATGGAGAAAATGTGTTGTGTGTGTGTGGGTGGTGTGTGTGTGTGTGTGTGTTGTGTGTGTGTGTGTGTGTGTGTGTGTGTGTGTGTGTGTGTGTGTGTGTGTGTGCTGTAGTGTGTGTGTGTGTGTGTGTGTGTGTGTGTGTGTGTGTGTGTGTGTGTGTGTGTATGGCATGTCTGCAAATTGATGTCAAGCTGATACTGACAGTTGGAGAAGATAATTCCCAAGCCTGGGGGATACACAACGTATTTGACCTCACCTGTGAGGAAAGCAACTTTTTCTGGAGAACGAGGGCTGTGCATGTGCGCATGCTGAAAGCTCTGTTAAAAAGACATCAGATACTTAGCTACTTGCGTATTCAATGTCAACTTGGTGATAGTATTATCCATCCCCTTGCATCAGAGGTCAATTCTGGGCTTATTACTGCTGGTGAAATCGGTTGGTGCCCCCTTGGTAATTGGTGCCCTATGTACAGTGAGGGAAAAAAATATTTGATCCCCTGCTGATTTTGTATTTTTGTAGTTTATGGGTCTTTCTTTCTTTCTTTCTTTCTTTCTTTCTTTCTTTCTTTCTTTCTTTCTTTCTTTCTTTCTTTCTTTCTTTCTTTCCTGGCAGAGAATACATTTAATTAACCTAACAAAAGTAAGAAACGCTTGTGGCATGTACAGTTCACTTCCAATTATTAGTGTATCAGTTTATTAAAAGGTACAGCAGTCTTTACCATGAGGGATTTGTTTACTGCTGACATGATGAGAGTTTGTTTGGAAGTTGATTACTCCCTTTAGGATTGTCTGACACAATAATTCACTGAGAATATTGAAAAAATCCAAACATGAACCTGACAGTGAAACGTAAGGATATTAAAACACATGTAGTCTGAACACACCAAATTAACTCAAACCCCCTTAAAGCAAACCAGAATTGATATGTTTCCAAACTTGGTTATTCTATAAATAATCCAAATATGAACTGATTGAAAAAGGACCGTGTTCACTTTTCATTCTGTGTGAATTACAAGTGGACTGATACCTGATCACAAATTAAATAGATTAATAGAGACCTGAATTCAATGTTGCTCATAGTGTGAAATCAATGAGCACTGAGTTTTTCAATTAGTTCAGTTTTTATTCTGCTTAAAGATGTCTGGGTTAGTAAAGAAGACCCCAACCCCAACACAACAATATGATTTATAAACTCTTAATAAACTCTGGGCTGTATTCAACAATGGTTACCAATTCACATAATTATCATCCTGATGTTGCATACAAATATTACATTTGTGTGTTTTGATATTTTATATTACAAATAGTTGTCATTAAAAAGGGGAACTGATAAAATAGCTGCTCTTATATCTGCATCATGTGGTGTTTGCGTCTGTTCTTGGGACCATTGTCAGATCTCACTGAGGGCATCTTTAGGACACAGTTCTAGATGTTGAAGATATGCTTGTGAAAGAATCGGGTCACAAAGTGTTCCCTGAGGAAATCCTATCTTTTGACCAGTCATGAGCTTTTGGGAGAGCCTATCTGACAGTTTCACAAGGATGTATGACCTAGTTCTCAAACTATGTAAACAAAAAGGAATAAACTGAGAAGATTTTTATACCTTGCAATGTGCAGCATTTGGCAACGGACCTTGTTTAATAATTAAAATCTCTTCAAGAACTCAACTATTTTCCAAAGGTATTGATTAAGTATATACTTTTAGTAATTGTTTTCCATGTTAAACCTCATCCAGTGAGTTTTCCATATCATTTTTTAAGGCTAAATGCGGTTTTGTGAGGTGAGTCATGCTGTGGAATATCTCCTGCTGTAGTAATCAAGCCATTGGGGATATAACTCCCTTTTCAGTTACACAAAACTCCATATATGTGCATACATTGGTCAAATCAAGGCTGAACTGCTGAGAAAAGAACACATCTAATCTTAAAATAATATGTATTTTTTATTATTATTATTATTCTGGACTGACTTAACAACTATGAGGGCTATTATCGTAAATGAAATCTATAACAACAATGAATACTAGTGGTGGGAAAACATTTACGTTAACTAAAATAGAAATAAAAAAACGTAACTAAACTGAAACTGTTATTCTTCAATGACAACAAGCAAGTAACATTTTAATTGATATATATAAAAAAAATTGCCATAACCCTCTTGTAATGATGGTCTGAGGTTGTGTGGATCCAAGTGCAGCATATATTATTAGACAGAGGCAGAATAACAGGCAACGGTCAGCAGGCAACAAACAGGGATATCAGAGCAGGGCAGAGACGTAAACAGTTCCAGGCAGAAGTCGGGGTCACAAGCACAGGTTCAGAGTATCAGGGCAGTCGGGGTCAAACACAGAAATCAAGATCAGTAATAACAGGGAAGAACGCTCAGAAATGTTAGCCGGGGCAGAAACAAGACTTCGCAGTTGAGTGCAA